>JAZHYW010031194.1:0-18776 GCA_037355805.1 Ixodes ricinus | reverse complement strand
TGGTGCTTGTTAAAGATATTGGCCTAAAGTTTGATGCAGTTCTCCAGTCACTCCCTTTATGTATCGGAATTATTTTGCTGTCTTCCAGTCACTTGGTAATACTGCATGTTCAAGAGAAAACAAAACAGAACATGTAAATATTTATACATCCATCTTCTGGTACCTTTTAAAAAAAAAGTGTTTGGTATTATATCCGGCCTAGTACTTTTCTTAGCTTCCACTTTATTTAAAATTAAGTTAAAAATTAACTCCTGAATTATAAAAAACGTCACTAATTACGTCCGCATCGTTAACTTTGAGGCTTGGGATAACTCCGTTGTCTGTAGTAAATACAGATTGCAACAAAGCATTGAACTCAGTCGCGGTAATATTACTTTGGACAGATGACTTATCCTTAGGTGAGATATAACGCCGGAACTTTTGTGGCGCACTTCATGAAAGAGCGGAGCGAAGTATTAGAATATTTTCTTTGCTTCTGAGATCCCAAGTTTAAGTCATGCATTTGGGTTCCGAAAGTAAGCGACATGTTTCTGTTCTATTAGATTCAGAATTTTTCTCACTGGATACAATACGTTTCAAATGCAGAGATGTCTCTGTTAGATCCATGGATTAAGAACATTAGTCTTTTTCTGTTCGATGACGTTGCATATTTTAATATACACTTGTTTACAATATGCTTCACAAGCAGTACCACTAGCAGCTTCCAATGCTAGAACCACATACAAAAGACATTTGTTTCAAACTTTATCAAAAGACGGTTCTAAAAAATCGATGATAGAAACGTCGTCCAGCATTGTTGCAATCTGGAACTCTTAACTGGAGCAGGTAAAAGATCGCCAATCACAGATCGCAATAAATTGACACTAAGCACCATATCAAGAGCGTTCAGCAATGCAACCATCGCAAACGTCGCTGCTGTATTTTTTACTAAGCAAGCGATCATTTAAAAAAGACAAACAAATCTAGCACTGGTGCACCCCTAGTAGGGCAATTTACTATTTGAACTAAATTTAGTGAAAACGTTAAAATCAATCAGGGCCTCTCCACTCGCACGATCTTTACCTGGACACAGTAAAGTGTACTCCAGTCAATGTGCGGTAGATTAAAGTCTCCCAGTACGATGAGATTAGTTGAAAGGTTTTAACGTGCTGAATTAAGTAATCATTGAGATCGCTAATCATACTAGCCAACAGCATTTGGTGGTCTATAAACGGCACACACCGCCAATGGCACATTGTCGTACCCGGATTTACACAAGCAATACTGCATGATCAATTGGTGTAGAGTGCAGGCATACCACCTGCAAGGACGTTTTATGAAATACTAGCCACGCCCCCTCCCCCTGAGAAGCCCTGTCTTTTCAAGCTTATGACTGTATATTCAGGCGGGCATAGCACTCTGGATGCCGCTATATTAGGATCGTATACACAATGTACTCTGTTACAACCACCACATCAGGGGAATGAACAAGCAGTATATGCAGCACAGATCCTCAGACTTTGTTCGCCACAGCAACTGTGAATTGACAGGCTATTATCTTTAGCTGACGCTATGACTGACCATTCAGGGGTCACTTTTCACGCACGTGCAGAAGCTGCTTCAATTCTCGTGTTTGTTTACGTGGTCCCACGCGTAGCACGTCGTTGTTTAGAGATAAGCTTATCGTAGCGAAGAAGAAGACTTTGTCATCTGGTGTTCTGTTATCTTTAACCGTCTGCCGCAGCTGTCTTCGAGGGCGCTGAACTCTGATGAGGCAATCTGGCAGCTACCGCTGTCTGAGTACCTTTAAGTTTAGGAGCGTCTTTCATCAATAGCCTTTTTTCATTGTAATCAAAAAATTTAATGATCACCGGTCGTGACTTGTTTGCCGCCTTTTCTACCGATAGTCTGTGTACGCGCTCAACGCTTGCAACGTCCACTCCCATTTTAAATTACAAAAGATCCATCTATTCCCGCCTATTTTCTTGAGGCTTGTAGTGTCTCCATTGTCTTCCCCGTTTATTCCATAAGACCAATTAAATTGTTTCGGCGGCTGCTGATTTTCCGACGTCATCCTTGGCAACATCAATAACATCACGACCTGGCATTTCAAGCTTTCAATAGTGACTTCGCACTGTTCAAGCTTCTGGGGTTGAAAACGAAAGTGCTTCAATTCTATGCTCAATTGAAGTTAGCCGTCTATTAGCACTGGCACCTGATTGTTCTAGCCTTTGCTCCATTGACGCCAGTCTTGCCGTCATATCCTGCTGATTAGGGAACAGTTTCTAACTGCCTTACTTACGGTAGGTCCGGGGATTTAATCCCTGTCAGTCCCCGCTCAGTACAAGCATAAGTAAGCAGAATGCATCAAACAACCAGCCAGACATTCACAAAACGCCCGGGCAAGGCAGCACTAACAAGCACAAATTGTTGCTTTTGATTTTGCTGTTGTTAAACGGTTTACACACCTGCAGCAGAAACAAGAAGGGGTTCGTGTGTGACCGCATCGTTGTCGCCGCCTTGCCCACTGAAGCTGATACTGCTGATACCGTTGGGGCGTATGTCGAAAGCGTCGTTGATGTCGATGACGAAGCGACGCTGCAGCAAGATGTCACCAATGGCACAAAAGCGAAAACTCGATCATCAAAGACAGTCCCTGTCACAGAACCCTTATCTAGTGAGGTTCTCTGTGCAGCAATTTGGACCCCAAATTGCTGCCTGGACCTCCAACCTGTCGTGCTCCTGTCGTTATACAGCTCTCTGTTGGATTGCCGGCGGCCGCGTATATCGAGGACGAACTGCTTCCATCACCGGCGATGTCGGAGCCACATCTCTCCCAGGTGGGCCACATGGCTTATCCAGATCGTTGACGTCAGCTGCGACCCCGACTCAAGCGCCACCAACTCTACAGGGCACCACCCATCCGGATCTCGGGTCAATGGGCATGGCACAAGCCTCTCAGCATCATGCTCACTCATAGATCCTACCTGCCGCTATACAGCTCCTTGTTGATTGACGGCAGCCGCGTTTACCGGGACAACTGCTTCATCATCGGCGATGTCGGGGCCCCATTCCTCCCAAGTGCGGCCACGTAAACATCGCATCCTGTGACGTCAGCTGCGACCCCCACTCAAGCGCCACCAACTCTAAGCGGCACCACCCATCCGGGATCTCTGTCAATGGGCATGGCAGAAGCCTTCGCATCATGTCACGCTAGCCGCTTACCTAGTCGCTATACGGCTCCTGTTGATTGCCGGCGGCCACGCCCATCGGAACAACTGCTTCATCATCGGCGATGTCGGGGCCACATCACTCCTGAGTGGGCCACGGAAACATCGGATTCGCGACGTCAGCTGCGAGCCCCGACTCAAGCGCCACCAGCCGTAAAGGGCACCACCCAGCCTGCGGATCTCGTCAGCGGGCATGGCACAAGGCCAACTGCATCATGCCACCTGACCGCTTAACCGTCGTTATACAGCTCCTGTTGATTCGGCAGCGCATTGATGTAATCGGGACAGCTGCTTCATCATCGGCGATGTCGGGGCCACATCTCGCGCATGCGGGCCACGTAAGCATCGGATTCGTGACGTCAGCTCAGACCTGACCAGCTCAAGTGCCACAAACCGGGGTATCGACACCACCCATCCGGGATCTCGCCAATGGGCGCGGCACAAGCCTTCGCATCATCGTCACCTAGCCGAATACTTCCTCTCGTTATACGGCTCCTCTTGACGTTGCCCATGCGGCCACGGCAATCGGGACAGCTGCTTCATCATCGGCGATGTCGGAGCCACATCTCTTCCGGGCGGGCCACGGTAAACACCGGATTCGGGCGACGTCAGCCGCGACCCCCACTCAAGCGCCACCAACTCTAGCGACACGCACCCATCCGGATCTCGATCAATGAGGCATGCTACAGCCTTCGCATCATGTCACCTAACCGCTTTCCTGTTCGTCATACCAGCTCCTGGTGATTGCCAGTGGCCGCGTAATCCGAACAACCGCTACAATCATCGGCGATGTCGGGGCCACATCTTCCTCAAGGGCCACGTGCACATCCGGATTCGTTGACGTCAGCTGCGACCACGACTCAAGCGCCACCAACAATATGCTGCGTAGTCAGGCAGTTTTATCTACTTTAATGCGTTAACATCGTTTTCAGTTTGGAATGTACAAAGAAAGTATTGCCCATAATGCTCATATGTTTGTTTATTTTAACAAGATACTCAACGCATTTCCGACTATTCGGGGCAATTTTGTTCCAATGTTATGTATTCAAACGTCTTAATAATCTGCACGCTCGCGGAATGCTATTTACCTTAGACATCCTTAATACAGTCTAAATAAAGTAATACTGTAATGCGACTAATATCGCCATTGCGGGATGTACCGCGTCGAGTAGTTCGACGTTAACTGCGGCATAATATTGATTTAACGCAGCATGCCGACTTACAAACCAGTAGCATTCCCCATCCAGCGAATAATGGCATAGCAGGAAGGCATTGGGCTACTTCTCTTTTTGCTTTGCAAGGAGATAGACGGGCAGTGTTTTGTTTAGTATTCTGAAGGTGATGCATTCACACGACAAAACCTGGCGGGAAACACACGCCGGTCTTTAGCGTTCTGTTGCAGCGAGTCAAAGGCACCTCATATGTGTCGTCATGGGTGATGACGACCATCGGGTTTGAGAGAGCATGACAAAGGTGCTTGATTGGGATTTTGCGTGGAAGCTTTAAGGAGTGTTGACAGCACCGTACTACTCCTCTTCATTCAGCCCCGACTTATTTGGTGTTTGAACCCCGGCATTTTATACAGTAAAGAATGAAAACAAAATCGGTGAAAGTTTTTTTCCTCCAACGAACTGACAAGAGCGACGCTGCAAATGCCGAAAGTAATGTCGTAAAACATGTTTAACTTTTTTTTATTGCTTTCAGAACATAATAATTACTATATTGGACGTCAAGAATGCTATTTTAAAACAGGCAAAGTGATCACAGCTTGTAGATTCACCCAGTTTTGAATCTAGTGTCACTACGTTTCAATCGGTCCTCGTATATCGCTGTGACACCAATTCTTAGCATATTTCTAGAAATATTATATAGATAAATTTAAACACAATTTATTAAGTCGCAGATATTTGTCATCATGATTGTGATTGCTCTGAAAATGTAAAATGTTGCTTCCGGATACATATGTTCTGTCAGATTTTTACCGCGAAATGCCTTTAGACATGTTGGAGTTACACCACAAAATTACAAAGGACAAGTTATGCCACAAATTCAATCAAAAATGAACTATGGACAGTTGAAGTTATAAATGGTTTTATTTAGAAGGGCAAAAATACATTTATTTTAGTGGAGGAGTTGATGAAAATCTGGTGAGTCTTTACTTTTTGAAGAAAGAGTTGTGTTTATCGTTTCCGAAAACGTAGTCGAGGATAATGAATGTGCGGCTTTAATATAATTCATTGTAAGACACGCAGGAGTTTAAGTTAACACATCCAACACATCTTCTACAGCCATATGGTTATATTCTGTCACTAATGCAGCTGTATAAATGCTCTCAATAATAGATTCGCGTACTTAAACGAACGTGCCAATCTCGTCAAAATTTCATGCGCTTAAAGTTGCCTGTTTCATCGCATGTGATATCCCCTTGTTAGGCTAAGAACCTTTACCTTGCGCACACCTGGCTTTATCGTAATGTATGATCTAAAGAAAAATATTAGAACCTGCCTAACACCCTGTTCTATAAAGGTAGATGGTCGTTTTCGATATCAACTTCCAAAAACACGAAGTCATTTTGAGCGTGATAATTACAGCCTTGCACTCGGAAACTTTATATTTTCAGGACCTCAGAACCTTTCCACAACTGACAAATCACACGCAAAAGCAAGACCAAGAATCCGCAGGGATAGCATATCGCACTGATAGGCTTACCATGAAGAGTTCGATTTTTTTTAAACCTTGTCGGTCACGGAACAACAAACCCAGTTTTGTTTCA
Organism: Ixodes ricinus; assembly: GCA_037355805.1. NCBI lineage: Eukaryota > Metazoa > Arthropoda > Arachnida > Ixodida > Ixodidae > Ixodes > Ixodes ricinus. The sequence continues at coordinate 12,794 of JAZHYW010031194.1, read as the reverse complement.
TGTACGCCCGTTGGGCTCCAGAAATGTATCGTGAAACATACAACTGAATATTACTTAGAGCAGGGGTCTCCGAACCACGACCCACGATCCAGATCCGCCTGAGAAAGTCTTTCCAGACTCCGCGTCTGGCTTGCAGCACCCACTGGCAGCAATGCAAAACGAAGCGCGCGTAAAACGAAAACAAAAAAAGACAGCATAGCGACGCGCCCCGAATGTGCAAACTATGATGCCAGAAAGCTGAAAGAAACGGCATCGTAACGCGGCTCTTTTAGCCATATTAATCGTTGAACTTTGAACAACTAGAAATTCATGTCATCGCGGCAATTGCAGACAACTGGCGTTTTAGGAACAGAAATGCTGAGTTTGGATGACGAATGTCTACCTCACAAAAATCTTGGAAAGGATAAGGACGATTAATGTATTTTCTGTCATTTGTAAACATTTGGTATCGATGGTGCTGATGCCGTTGGCAACCTGGGGATGATATTTGCCCTGCTGGGCTGAGGGGTCTTTTTAAGCAGTTATACTTATTTTTGGTACAAAGCTATTGAGAGTTCACTGACGAATGTGTAATGTCTTCCTGAAGCCGTGAAAAGCTTCTATGATTTCACGCTTAATCTTGTCTGGTGATCTATCTAAGATTTTGTAGTTCCACAGAGAAATTCGCAGCTGTATCTTGTAGAATGTGCTGCGAGGTAACCAGGTGCTTGCAGCTGGCTGCACGCGTATTGGTGCTCTCTTAGTTTCTCGTTAAAACATCGCCCCGTTTGTCCGATGTATGATTTTCCATCCAACAGTGGTATTTCCTATACGACTCCTGCTGTACATTCAACGAACTTCTTCATCTGCGATTTCCCCTACACGATGCTCAACCTTTTGGGTTGTTTTCCGGTTCATTCACTTCTGGCATAATCTTTTTATATTGAACGGGGCGGATAAGCTACTCTTACTTCATGTTTTTCTGCAAAATTGTATTTCCGACACTTTCAAGCTAAAAGAAAAGCAACCTAAAAGATCAATATCTGCAGTCCCTACCACAAGAAACAAGTAAAACTCTGATAATTCAACATCTGTTCCTTTGGCACTTTAAAGAAGAAACTTTTCAACTTCAGTGTTGATTCTTGTCGCTTGCTGGGCATCACAGTCGCTGGCTCTGTTTTCGTTCACGGCCCCATGTTCGGCAACGTTTTACTTTACGTCGCGGAATATACTGTAGCCACGTGACCACACTTACACAAGCATCACCCCACCACTCACTTTGGCAAATTTTACGACTTCAACTTATAATTTACATGTCGTTAATTTTGAGGTCCTGAAACATTGCTAATGGTTTGATACTTGATTGTTGACTTGAATAATCACGTTTTGTTTTATAGAGTTGGCCGTGATGGCTGATCGTGCGGTCCCGGGGCTTGAATCGTGGTCCAACCTTTGGGAAATTTGAGCTCAGCCATCAGCCACGTGGCATGGGGTGACGGCGTAGAACACGCTGTCGCAATATAGAAGAAGAATACAAATATACCTTTTTATAATTGAGAGCTTTTTTACTAACTAAAACTTTATTATAACCAAAAATAACGAAGATATGTGATTTAAAAAATTGTTTTTTTTAACTGTTGGGCAGTGTAAAATTTAACTGCGCTGAGTGTCTGTAACCGCTGTATTGAAGAAGCGTTGAACTCACAAATTAGACCTGTAAGGTGCATACGGTGTGATGACTATTAACGATTACAGAAAATTTTACAGAAACCTTCCATATTAGTAATACAACTTGCACTAATATATCCCGTGTAAACACAGAGAGTTTTGATTTTCATAAAAGGGCTTTGATAAGTAGGATCATAGGCACCTACTAACAAAACTAGAGGAGCCCTTCTTCAATTGCTTTGTAGTTCCGTCGCAAATAAACAGCAAAAAAGTGTCCTGTGGCAGATCGAGATCTCAGTTTGGGCATTAAGCCTAGTAGTCTTGCTGCACTGTGACATGGTCCGACCGTGAGCTGTAAATCTTGACTGGCGTCACTGTCCAGGCCATAAAGTCCTCCGCCCTCCTGTATGCTCGTGACCTCACCCTACTTCAGCCTACTTCAACAAAGGACAACTATTACCTACTGTAGCGCGACCTCAATCACATTCCTACCCAGCCATCAAAACAAAATACAATTCAGTGTACCAAAATCATCGATAAGCCACTTCAACCAAGAGAAAGAGAGCACAGTGCGATGCTTCAAATAATCCCAATTAACAGATCGATAATAGTCTGAAAGTAGACACTCACTTCAGTAAATGACACACTTTACTATAAACTAAATTTCTTGACACACATCTACTCCACCGCCTGGAATGCTATAGCGAACGCTAGATTTTTGTGCAAGATGCCACTAAGAATTTGTGGCCCGCCGTACTGGAGCACCTCTTGCGTCTGCCTCGTTCCTAATTTTATGCAGTGTACCCTTCATGTTCGGTAACCAAAGAACAATCACTACCGAAGCAGCACTGGAGGCTATCCAACAAAGAGCACACCAATTTCCAAGGGAATGCTGCTTTGTATCTCCCGCTTCAGCCGCCCCAAAGACATACTTTTCACAACGTTTCAAAGAGGGCGCCACGGCATCGCAGTCACGAGACTTCAAGCTAATCGAGAGATCGATGGGGAGAAATGGCGGGAGATTTACGTATATAACAAGTCTGAGAAGCATTTTATGTACAATTTTTGCATACCGCGCTTCGATTAAATATTTAATACTAAAGCGAAGCGTTTTTCTTGAACTGCAGTTATCACAAGAACGCTACAGACCGCGTTGCCTAGACGTGGTTGCTGTAAGTGTGCAAGGTATTATCCGTTACTGTTTTACGAACAATATTTATTTTGTCACGCTACTAAATGTAGATCCGGTTGGGATTCTTGTACAAGGGTGGTTATAAGAATCCTAATAACATTTGCCAGTTTTTTTTGTGGTTTCTCTTCTTTTATTTATATTGTTGTTTCGCCTTGAGCAATACTTGCAATTTGCATACCAAAGACTATTCGCACTCTCTCTAAGTTGCATATTAACACAGCTGCGGTATTGTTTGACTCCATAAACGCTAGCTCATGGAGTTTTGAAAACCGTATATCTTTATAATCTCCACCAATGAAATTGAAATTCGCCATCACTTAAAAATTCACAAAATAAAAAAAACTCGAATAAAATATCACTCCGTCGGGAAAATGTTGATGATTGTGGCGGACGGACATTGAGATACAAGTGGCAGGTTGTACTTCCGAGATAACCACATCAACTTTACGAATTACTTCTATACCTCGTCCAACTTGGAGCGTTCCCATTACAAACTTGAAAAAGGCCCGGGAAAGCCATAGATATTAAGAAAATCTCCAATTTGCGTCATTTAGTGAGAGTTTAGGCTTAGGAGAGCCCCGATGTCAGATCTAGAACAAAAATAAACAAAGAATGTTCCGCCCTGAAGTGATGACAGTGGTCGCATCGATGAAAACGATGCAAGTAATCGAGAGTCCGCTGGATTTAGCGGTTGGTTTTCACGTGACGCGACGACAGCTGGTCGCAACTGGTCGCAAGTAGTCGCGTAACCACCGTCAGCAGGCCAGTTGTGACGACCTGCACATGCAGGGATGTTTACAGAATAAGAGTTAGGCAACGCCGCTTTCGAACTTCCCGCTTTGACTGCTACCCCAAAAAAATGTTTTTTGTGATGCTCCATAGAGGGCACCATGGTCACAGCTAAGACACTTGAATTGAATCACGGGACAGATGGCGAGCTTTCTGCGTCAAGCCGATCTTGGTAACATTTAAACTCTTTTTCTACACTGTGATTCGATTGTGAAATATCCGCCGGAAAATATTTAGTAACAAAACACAAGACCGACGCTTTCGGACGTGGCCTGTAGGAAACTGTTTAAGGGCCCAAGGAAAACAAAACATTAATATTTGTCGTTTTTGTTGTTTTAAGCTCCTTGATACTATAATTTAGTCCCGCTTGCATTCCAAGTACGGCCAAATTGCATATCAGACGATATTAATACGTTTTCTATGCTCGTTTAGTCGAGATATAACTGCGGTGTTATTTATTCGCAGCCCACTGACTCATGCAATATTGAAGAGAAAATGTTTTCATGAACAACACTAGATGCCCAACTCAGAGGGTACCATTTATCAATCATTTCACAATGTTATCCCTCGCGCTGCCAGTTATGATAACAACTCATTCCATCGTTTGTTTTTCAAGGCTTTATTAGTTGTTTTTGTTGTAACTTGAGTAATTTAAATTTGTAATTATATCACGAACGAATTAATTCGCAAAACTAAACGTGGGGTTCTAATTCACGAACTTACTGAGCAACATTGGAAACCACAAAATCACTCAAAACTTAGAAAGACTTTGGAGCACGTGGAAAGTGCGTCCGTACGCTAAAGTCACCAAGGCGCAAGGTTGGCGGTGCGAAAAGGCGGACGATGAGACGGAAACTCCCCACGAACGGATGTTGGACGCATCATCGGGACCTTTCAAAAAACAAAAAAGAAAGAACACGCGCACCAAATCTTTTGGCCATTGGCTGATTGCGTGACTTTCAATAACGCTCAAAATAAAAAAGTTTGTTTTTCACTCATTGAAATAGTAATTATTATGTCTTGGCTGTTGCAGCTACTGCCCTATTCTGAGAGCTGCCGTTCTCTTTGATAACGCTCCGATAAGCGAGGCAGTAAAGACGTATGCGGCAGCTGCTCTGAACCTTTCTTCGGACGGTAGGAATATCTACGTTGCCCTGGTCGCTGTGGTGCCTGCATGGTTTCACTGCAAGTGCTTTGGCATCTTGCGAGACGTGTACGACTTCCTTATGGCTGACGACTCAAGCATTATTGCGAAGAATGAGCGGGTGCGTCAGAGCGCGTGGCCTTATGGGAGCCTGTAATACAGAGAGTCTCCAACTGCTAGACCGGGGTCACGTGGTTTATGGACCGCGTTTGCAATACGAGTTGCGTGGAGGTGCCGAAGGCCTTGGTCGTCTGCGAACGTCTCCGCCTTTCCTCCTGGTTTCGTCCTTGCCATGCGAAAACGCTGCGCATGCGTACTTGACGACCAACCACCGGAGGAAGCGTCCGCCATTAAATTGCAAACGCCCCTATGGTTTGAGATGGACGCTCTCATCAATCCAGGCTCTCTGGTGGCCTTCGATACATGTTGCGCTACCTCGACGGCAGAGGAAACAGCGCAGTGGAAAGGGGCAGGCCGCCAGGGTGGTCGCGTCGGAGTAGAGAGAGCACACTCTCGCAGTCCCCTCTCTACTCCACAGTATTATCAGCCTCGAGGTAGCGCTGCCTGTATCGCAAGTCACTTACTCCCGGAGTTTCCGCTCATAGTACGGTACGCAGCTTTTGACAAAAACAATCGGTAACAACGCGAAGAAACATGCGGGCGTCATCGCGCGGCGTGAAGCCATTTACAATTGAACTAGGCCCTAATCTTTTAACGAAGTTCCACGCAAATTGTTTCTAAACTTTTTTAATGTATTTTTATGCACGTTGTAGTGTCGGCCTGCGTTTTTCTTGATACGCAAGCATCTCAATGTATGCGGACGAAACCAAGGCTGTTAAGCGAGGCAAAATGATGAGTTTAAAAAATCTACGCCACCAACCATAATTGAAGATGTGTATGGTTAACCGACAAAAGCTGAAAGCACCACAGAGCCCTCATTTCAATGTTATATAATCACAAAATTATTTACTTTGGAAAGCCAGAAAACAATCTCATTGCTTTGCAGCGATTTTTATGCGTTTGATCAGGCGCCGGTAAACGAGGTTTGTAAAACACCTCTAAAACTAACCAGGCTAGTTTGTACATATAATATCCTTGAATATTTAAAGCGCGGTCATGTAGCATAGAAAACACTACAGACACGAACGACGTGTCTGTTTGCTCAGCACGCACAAAGACGGGACTCTGCTGTCTTTTTGTCTAACGCCATGATCGATTACATCGAACAGGGCGTTCGACATTGGTTCATCGGAGTGGCTAAAACTTCGATGTCGGCGGTGGCGAAAACTTACGTTCCGGACGTCGAATGAGCAACACGGGCGGTGCCAACTTTATCTCACAATCTTCTTTTTTTCTTTTTGCTTGTCGCAGCCGAGGTAAGCATTTTGTTTACTACAAAGAAGCTCGGGAGGTAGTTTTGAGAAAGTAAAGGCGATTATTCTGCCTAGATTGAACAAATCTTCATTAATAGCGCAACATCCTCAAAGTGTGCTTGAGGTAAATGCTATGTGTAACCAATTCAATCTCTTTGCAACGCCTAAACAATATTGCCCAGGGCACTAGTTTCCTTTACAAAAACAAAAAAATTCCCACAAAAAATATCCTTTTGCCAGTAGCAACTAAAATACAAACAACTAATCTTGAGTCGCATGTATTGGCGTGGAGTAGTCTACCGCTAAACAGTACGACTTCATGCGTACTGGCCTCTAAAAAAAGAGTTTAAAGTGTCCTCGGAGATGAAAGGCATGACGGCCTAGTCATTTGTCCACGTTGGGTGGTCTGAAATCAGAAAACAATAAAGTTTCCGAATCGCACTTAATGGCAGATCGTCCATGCCCTGGAAATGCTGAGAAACCGAAACTCAAGATACCTGACGCTACCAAGATGGCCGCGTGCACAGTGCTGCCAGACCACCAAGCAGTTTCGCATGGAGTCTATTCTAGGCGCATTTCATTCGAGGTAGACTAGACACAAGTTCCTTTCAGTCTTTCATTTCCTGCTTTGAGTTACAGCTGGTATAAGTTAGACACCCACCTAGTGGATCACACCGTCAAACTTGCGCCCGTCTGCCGCCAGTGTATCCAGCGGACTTCAAAAGGCTGTTTGGGAAACGGCAAGCACGAGTTATCGCAAAACCGGGCATTTGGAGGTCAGCTCTGACGTCGGCGCTCCTCCTTTCCTTCCTCCTCCTCCCGTGCACCCTCTCTGCCATGCTCTACATAAAGAGGATCGTGGGGACCTATTCGATACCCACCCCAAGCAATCTCGAAGCGCTGGCGTTTACTCTACCTCCGTTCTAATCTTGATGTACTTTAAAAGTGCGCTTTCTCGTTTCCGAAACCAGAGCGTTCGTTTCGCTATGGCTTGCAAGTTGAATATAAATCGTTAAGCGTGCGCTGTTTACTCAAGGAGGCACAAGCCAATCGTTTATTACGGTCGCCAGTTCCATGAAGTTTCAGAGCTCTCAGTTTCCTTAAGCAAGTTCTACCGGCCGAGGACACCGAGCACGTAAACCCCAATGATGTCGTGTGCAAGAATCAGCTGCACAATGTTGTGCAGTCAGATCCAAGAACATCAGCGAGGGAAGAAAGCATTGTCATTGAGCTTATCGTTACCAGCCTTGGCGCCAGCGGACATATCATTCATTGACAAGGAAAACTCTGGTTCAAGGATGGCGGAAGTAATCAAGCTGTTGAAGTGCGACAGCGGTGAATCTCCTTTCGAGCATAAGTCCGCGCAGACAGCCGCTATGCTAAATGGAAACGATCCGGAGTGACCAAGCAGTCCTCAGAAGAAAATCGGACGCAAACTGACCCATTTGTACGGAGAACCTGCGTGTCTGGTCAATTAAATGTCATGTTCCCCATGCGCAGTGTGGGTCAGCAATTTTGTGTGGCCTATCTCAAAGTGCACGTCTGTCGGAAATAAAACGGTACTGCCTGTTATACTGTTGCCTTCTCAATCTCAAAAATAAATATATTTTAAAGGTGATGGATGAACCCACTGAGCAGAGTGGACAGGTCAAGGAAACCCAGAGAAAAAATGGAGATCTGGGCGGCAGATGATGCATGCGAAGGGCAGAAAATTCACAAAAATGATGTGGCTCTTGCTCTAGACTATTGCACGTCAGACGCTACGGACTGCTCAAGGCAGAAGCCCGAATAAGAAAGGATCTGGGTGCAGCTTTACGTTGAAGGGAAGGAAGTCTACGTCACGAAGTGCTTCATGTCAAGATCAATTAGGGAAACGTACACAAAATGTAATGCCGCACATCCCGAATCAGAAATATGGCCTAACGAAATTTTATTCTCCTCGATCTAAGTGGGTTAAAAAAAACGCCCACTTCAGGAAGAATGTGTATGCGTGTCCTGTGCCAACTGAGCCAACTTTTCTCTTTCTCTAACATCTTAGTCAACTACCACAGGGAAGACCACGACATATGAAGATGTTCAGTATTTTTTGAACAATCCTTCAGAAAACTACTTCGTGTTAACATGTGAGCCCCATTTGAAGAGAAAATGTATTTATCTCTCTTGAGAGATTAGGCATTGAACCAGAAGATGACCTAGAGGTGGCATTGTTGGAGCCTGGTGGGGAGTTAATAAGAAAAAATTTGGACACAACAGTTTTAATTAAGGAGTTCAACAAGTGGACGAACCAAATACATACCCCATGTCTTTCATCAGACGCGCTCAACGAAGTGCTATATGCCTCGAAAAACAAATGAACAGCCACGTGCGTGATCTACACTTCGATTTTGCTGAAAAGTGGTGTGCTGTTATCCAATGTGCCCTGCAAGCTTATCACTTGAAAAATAAGGTGGTGACGATTTTCGCTTACGTAGCCACGACCACAAACGACCACAAACGTTAAATTAATTAACGTTTGGTGCCATTAGGTGAGTAGTTGCATTTGAGTAATTAGCTTTCTAATTAGTTAATTCAAAGGTATGGCTTAGATTAGAAACCACCATGGGTCTCATTGAATACTACTGAATCAGCATACTTCTTTTTAAACATTGTTTACTACAGGTGATCGGTGCCCAGACTCGCATTCTTTGTTATGAAGTCACGGGCGTTAAAGCTCAATAATTATTAGCCATGTAGTGTCTGGCACAATCCATACACTTTTGCATGCACACCTTTGAAACGTTAAGACTTGGTCATATTACTTGGTCATATTAGGTTGTTCAATAAGAACACAATCCTCTGGCAACACGACAATGTCCTACTGCAATGCTCGGTTTCAGAGACCATGATCCTCAAGGACGTGTTGTTCGTATTTCTCTCACCATGATCGAAGTTGCAAAAACAGCTACAATGGAGCTAGGTTTAATGGAAGCTCCCAATTACAAAATGAAATCTTGCGCAGCTAACGTACTAAAGATGAAAATCTCGCGCTTATTACCTTTGAAGTGGTAAACATTATGGCGAATCAGCATAAAATAGAACATAGTATCCCAAATTGAAGAAAAGCTGCTAATGTTCATAGTTCTAGTAGCAATGGTAATAGTTCAGATAAGACTCTTCTTCATCATGAGGCATAGGTGTTTTTGAAATAGGATGTGTTGTTTTGCATGATGTATTTAGGGCGTATTTGGCGCCTGTTATTTCGTTGCAATTTATGTCTTTTGCTGAAACATAAAAAGATGTGAAACATATTTAAAATATATTCACATCCTTAACATTAATAAGCGAGAAATGGTCCTTATCAATTAAATGTTTTGCAAATGCATGTCGCTGCCTCGAGAGGCTTCCTTAATTATTATGATTGTTTTTAGCAGGAGTGGCAACTTTAATGACCAGCAACAACAATATCAACAATCATTGTCTTTACTGTTTCTGTTTTATAATGAGGTGAGGAAGCAGGAGTGGCCACATTAATGACTAGCAATAACAATAAAGGGAAAATGAAAGGTGGCAGTCCAAGAAACAATGGGCGTCCAGATGGTACAAACAGCTCACTAACTTATATAACTTCGAACCTTTGAGAGGATACATACACCGTGCAACAATCCTCAGAGTACAAATAATACGTAAACGAATATATAAAAAATAAAACGTTTCAAGATAATGAAGTTCTTGTCTCAGGGAGGAAAGCAATATTTAATTTAGTAATGGAATGAATCGTTTATTTAATAAGTTAGTACAACGCATGTGATTTCACTGCGGAACAGGGTATGAAGCAAATTTGAATGATCAGATCTTCTAAATAATGGCGAATCGAGGTTTCTTTCCTCTCAGAAAAGCCTTCACTTACTACGCGAATGTTGTCGACAAAACGGTCTGAACGATGAGGATTATAATGCAATTAAATGCAAAGGTACAAGCGAGCTGGACAAGAATGACGAAAATGATCCCTGGATAAGGGGAACAAGAGGGACAAAGGACAAACACAAATCTCCAATCACTGCTAGGTGACTGATGCGCGACCGAAAAAATTCACCTGGTTTGGTTATCCGAACCCGGGAGCTCTCCATTTCCAGTGGAGCGCTCTACCAACTGAGCTTACGAGGAAATAACTCAGTTACCTCAGTGTTTGGAGATTTGTGTTTGTCCTTTGTCTCTCTTGTTCCCCTTCTCCAGGGATTAATTTCGTCATTCTTGTCCAGCTCGCTTGCACCTTTGCATTTAATTGCATTATAATCATAAACATGTTCTGACGTTCTAACCCCTGGTTAGCTCAGTTGGTAGAGCGCTACACTAGAAATGAAGAGGTCCCGGGTTCCACACCAGGACCAGGCGGATTTTTTCGCTCGCGCACCAGTCACCTAGCTGTGTTTGGAGATTCGTGTTTGTCCTTTTGTCCCTCTTGTTCCCCTTCTCCAGGGATTATTTTCGTCATGAACGATGATGCACGGGAAATTTACTTTCTATAATTAAACCTGTTTCGTCGAATTTGTTACCATTCCTTAAGTAGTTGACTTATTCTGTGCACTTCGCCGAGTGACTGGTGAGTGCATAGAATATTGACAGGAGCCAGGGAGCTGAATCAGAAATGGAGGTTGAAGTTTTATCTGTTAATGTTGATTAAATTCTTTGTAATGATGCGGTGGCCCTGCCAACGGGGCTACAGGTTGCCAGAGCACTAACCAGAACCGTTACATATCTCCTTCTTTACAAGAGAAAGGAAGAAGTTAAGAATGATTTTTTTTTGTAGTACCACTTTTATTGGTGCGGCTCTCGTACACGAGTTGATCGTCGAACAGGGATGTTCGTAAATGTAGACGGCTGTATTCACGAGTCTGATGCAATGACGCACCTGTCGAAGACACTTTACGTTCAGTTCCCTCATGTTTAAGTGCAGGGCAGAGAGAAGTAAAGTCTGTGCCGTGTTATGGGCTTCCGATTGATTATCTTGAAGCACAAACTCCTTTTCGGGTGGGACGGAGGTGCATCCTGTTTCATCGCAACTTGTTTCCAACTTCGTTACTGACCAGATCAAAACGATTCGCTACGCTTCACTCCACCTTAGGCTTCATATGCCACTTTGACCTTCACCGGGAAGGTCTTGGTGTACTGCATTCGTTTGTGCACTGGTAGTGGAGCTTACGGCGAAATATCGGGAATGAGGGATCTTACTCTTCGACCCACTAGAAGCTCGCTCGGACTTCTGTCATCTTCCAGCGGTGTGGATCTGAATTTTAACAATCGATGCCAAAATTCTTCGTTTGCGTAATTAGTTTCCTTTGAAATGCGTTGAGACATATTTGAACTCTCTCCACAGTAAGCTCATTCGAGCGTGAAATATGCGGGCTTTGTTTGGCGTGCTGAAATTCGTACTTGAGAGCGAATTGCTCAAATTCGTGCGCTGACAAATACTTATGGCCCATTATCTGAGCACACTTCAGGCGGTATTCCATGTCTAGGGAACATACTGCTAAGCTTCTTCACCACAGCCGCTGACTTTTTTCTGACCGCCGGTAACGCTGTTTCATGAAGTTTTTCTACTTCCGTAAAGTTCGAGAAAGCGTGATAGGCTAGAAGGTAAGAGCAACCAGCGTACTCAAAAATGCCAACCTAATTCGATTTCATGGAAGGTCGAGAGCCGGTCGCATAAGAAGTGGCTCACTTGACCGCTTATACGCGTGTGTCTGTCAAATCCGGCATCGCTAAACAAGAGACTCAATGTTTTCATTGACACCAAGCCGAAACAGTAGATCACTTACTCTTCCCTTACGCTTACTGACTCCGAAGTGTTCGTCATCAAATCTTTCAAGAATGTATTTTATCATAGTGCGAGAAATGACGACTTTCATGCCCTTGAAAAAAATTCCATCAACTATAGTTAACGCTCCTAGAAGGTCTGCTGCAGACATTGCATAGGATGCTGATCATTAAAACTGATGACGACCTGTGCGAGAGTACCATCACTAGCCGTCTCGGCTGCTAGCCGTTCTCGGGTTTTTGGGCTGATCTTACGGTATTGAATCCTTATAGTATGTATTTTAAAGTCTGATTCCGAATTGTCTTCCTTTTTACTTTCTGGAGGTGCTCTTAAAATGACTTGAGGAACAACTAGGTCCTTTAAATACGTCTCACACTTGTAAAATAGTGTAGTTTATATTTGGGGAGTTCGGTCGTGCTGCGTTCCTGTATAAGGACGGAATTCTATAAATTCTACGTTTTAAGTTGATGGAGCTGTGAAGCCCCAATGTCCCACTGTCACGTGATTATGTGCATCTCTATGTCACTATGTTCTTTTATATTATTTATGTGCATTCGAATGTATTTGTCGACCTTTATTGTTTGATAGCCGCGTGGAAACGCTCGAATAATTAACGAGCATATTAATATAACTGCAAAAAATCCTTCGACACCTTTCCTGTCGATTGGATTAGCATATTTGGTAGAAAACTAAAAACATTGTATTTGGTTTGTTTAGTGCTCTAACCAGCCCAAATCAAAGCAACAATGCGATTGCTATGTTAGCACCGAGAATTGGGGCGCTTTATCCACTTGTTTTCTTCGAGGCATACACGTATGTGTAGAGAGAAAGCGGAGGGTAGCAAATCTTAAGGGC
>JAZHYW010031193.1:12500-25248 GCA_037355805.1 Ixodes ricinus | reverse complement strand
ACGGGATTCGCATCTATAGACCTTTGCAAAAAGAGCTCTCTGGCCGCCGCCATTTTGCGAATCGAGCGACTCCTATCAGCCAGAAATTTTTGCCACCCGCCTGAGCTGTGGAAACCCGGTCAGCGTGGCTCACCCACCTGCATTGTGCATTCGAAGTCCACCGGCTTTTCTTGGAAGTTTTTACTTATTTGCCTGTTTAGGATGCTTACCCTTTGTGTGTTATCTTCCACTGTGAGAACCAGGGAGTACCAGGGCTCGTTGTCTGAACGGCCTTCGCAGGAAACGAACGAAGGGAGCGAACGTCAAGCAGCACGCGACGCAAGCAGTTCAACGTTCTTCGAGGATTATTTCCGTTGAGATAATCTCCAAAAAGCCTTCCCGGCTATGTTCCGGGTTTCGCGAAAAATAGCTGATAGGGTTGGGTCCGACGTGTGGGTAAGGAATAGACACGTTCGTTCATTTGCTTTGAAGCTGGGCAAAGAAGCGGCTCTCTCCAAAACGTGCCCCGAAACAAGCCGGATTCCGTCCGATCGTCGTGAAGTGACTATCGTCGACACTGTATATTGGATATGCTGTGTTATTTTAGACCTTTCTCAAATCCTGTTCGGATAACGCGGCACCGTGGGGTACGTACAACACATGTTGTTCAACTGATGAGACTCGTTGAATTTCATGTTGTGGGCGGGGAATATCTATACAGTTTGGATATCCTGTGTGGTCAAATATTTTCGACGGTTACGACCTTTGTGGATGGACACGGCTGAGTGTATGGTGCCGTAAAAAGATCAACATAATATGAAACAAACATTCCACTTGCATTTGTTCTGTCGCGCACGGACTCACCAAAACAGCTCTCATTTCTTTTTTCTTGTTCCCAAAAATAGTACAGCGCATTCTTAAAACATCTGAGAAATTCTATTCGCCATAGAACAGAAAATGAAAAGTAGAACGCGGCAATTTAGCCTCCACCAGCGTCCGGAAGTGCGCCTACGCAGGCTGCCACAGCCACTGACTAGAAAACCCACAGGCCAGCGCAGTCGGGCAACACTGACGTACCCTCTCAAAACCAGGGACGCGCGGTGTAAATCGCTTCGTTCGAGACTGCCGCTGGAAAGGTCTATACTTGCCGAGTTTCCTGAAGTCACGTGGCCTTCCAACATGGCACAACCGACCAAGCATGGTGTGACTCACACCATCGTCACCTCTGGTCCGGCTGTATACGCACGACCTCGTCGCCTCTCCGGTGAACGACTCCAAACGGCTCGACGGGAATTCGAGCACATGCTCGAGCTCGGAATCATTCGGCCGTCGAACAGCTGCTTGGCATCACCTCTACACATGGTGCCCAAGAAGGAGCCAGGAGACTGGAGGCCGTGCGGCGATTATCGCGCCCTCAACGCCAACACGTTGCCAGATCGTTACCTCTACCACACCTGCATGACTTCACAGAGCAACTCAACGGGACCTGCATTTACAGCAAGGTGGACTTAGTAAAAGCTTACCACCACATACCTATCGAGCCAGCTGACATTCCGAAAACTGCTGTCACCAGCGCTGTTCGGGTTATTCGAGTTTGCGCGAATGCCCTTCGGGCTTCGAAATTCTGCACAAACATTTGAACGATTTATACACGAAGTGACACGCGGGCTACCCTTCGTGTTTGCATACGTTGACGACCTCCTCATCGCGAGCAGTTAGTCCGCCTCCTGTCGTTTGAAGCGCCATCTAGATTTTCGCTTCATAACTGTGTGTTCCATAGAGTACGGTGGAACGCCCTGTAGACGCTACGCTTCGAAACGTACGTATTCCCTCGAACATACTGCAGTTACCACAGCAGCTGTCCGGCGAGTCGTGGTGAGTGACGGGGCTGTACTGCTCGGGCAAGCAGCGCCTATTAGCAGTTCCGTAACTGAGCTAATCTAATAACGTTGGTCATGGTGCCACGTGTCGTCACAGTACACCGTCATTCCATTGCCTCACGTGACGTCATAGCGTTGAATAAACGCCATCCGCTGAATCCGCTAAATTTAGCCGGACGTAAGTTCGATAAATTGAGACAGCATGAAATGTGTAGCGTGTCGACAGTAATCATAGTTCATTTGCAGGACACAGCAACTAATGGGGATTTGTTTTTTAATAATCGTGATCTACGTTTTTGCTACCGCGAGGAATCTGACCAATCAATGTTAGTGACCGAAGTGTTGACCAAACAGCGACATTTCTTCTCTGTACAGGAGTTCAGTGCCAAGGAGCGAACGCCGTAGCAAAACAGTCGTTAGCGGTTTGCAGATCTCCTTTATCTACGCTAAACACAGCTTTAAAAGAAAAGAAAAAAACACTACCATGCAAAGAGAGCTGTGAAGTTTCATGGTTGCCATGTGGTTGTTGTTCTTTTGATCTATAAAAAAATGAATGGTTATGATGTGTTTTTTGTTCATTGTTTTGTCGCACCTACACATCTGGAATTCTGGTTGCTGGCATGCGCTTGCAAAGCTGCATTAAAATGACTGTTGTTGGTTTCGCCTGTACAATCTTTGTGTTGTGCTTCGAGCCTGGATCCGCTTTATTAATGTCGATCATTCAATAAAGCAGCTGAACACGTGTACATGTTTGAGTTTATACCATCACATCACACAAAACGTACACCACCTTGCCAGCTAGGCTAATCACTACATAATGAGTCTTTTTATGAATAAACACGAGTATGGTGGAGAACTACCACTATAAAGGTCAAGAAAATCGGAGACTTTTTTAACTACCTTTTAAATGCTTTAACTTCGTAATTTAAAACAAATTTGAAACGATATAAAATTTCAATCTTTGAGATAAAGCAATGACTTATATATGTCATTCGAAAGAACGTTTAAATGAGAATATATGACAAATTTAGATATTGTAGCTATTAAATTTTTGCAGATAACGGCTCAGTAATCTAGCGACAAAACGTCAAAGGGGCCATGTCTGTGCATTTTTTGACGCAATATATCTGACCTCGGCAATGATGTACATACTTCACTCAAAAACTCTCATAAATTATTATAAGTGAAAATGGATTTCAGATTTCTAATATATGTAGTTTGTGTAGTAGGTGTCACCAAACATGACACAGACGAAAGCTTCAAGATTCAAATACGCCGTTCTATTAAATTGTTTTTCTATGTAAATATTACGTTTTTTACAAAATCTTTTTTTATATTACGTTCCCTACACATGTTGAGGAGTGAAATATAAACAAATTAACAAAAAGAAATCTCCCGGACTCGGGTGTACAATCTTATCTGAACAAAGCCAGTATTGAATGTTATTAATAAGGTTTTGTATGCCTAAACATATTTCTCACGCTTAAAGCCAGAGTCGTCGGTGACTTGGTATCAAATTAAACCGATTTCTACGTTAAACTTCCAGAACGTGCAGTAAATATTCTCAATATAAGCTGAAAGTGTCCGTTTTGGAGTTGGACAGGTAATCCAAGTTGGGCATGCCAACTCCGTTCCCCCTTGAAGCCCCCCATCTTCGTAAACTTGGCCCTTCCAGAGCCGAGGTGTGACCCATGGGGGTTTGACATGGGTAGCCAACATCGGGTACACCCACGCCTCGCCTCCGTGGAGCCCTCATATCGAATGTGGACCCCCTAGAGTGGAGGTGGGTCCCATGGGCGTTTACATGGGCTGCCCAAGTCGTTCATGGCCACGCTTCACCGCCGTTGAGCCACATCGTCGCAACGGCCGAGGTGGGAGCCATGGGTGCCCCACGTCGGGTCTGAAAGCTAAGTACTCAAATACAATATACTATACATATACATTAATTTTGTTAATAGATTGCGTACTGTCGGAGTTACTAAAACGAAGTTTATCACGATTATTTCGAGCGGGGACCGCTCTACATCAGGTAACGAGTGTACAAGATACAGGGTATTCCACGTAACTTGAGCCAAGGTTTAAGAATATTTAAGTGCATTTTAGGAAGACGAAGCCAAAGAAATAAGCATGTGTATTGTTTAGAGCGGGTCAGGCTATTTTTTGTACTTTGCCAAATTAAATCATTAATTAAAATCGATTAATGATATTTTGCAATATTCAATTTAGAGCCAAAGTTTTAAAAAGCAATGTTGTAGGGCCTCCTCAGAAACATCCAATTCAGTGTTTTTTTATCAAGAAACCTCTAACACTGCGTTTTTCAGGGCTTCAAAAAAAGCTAACAAATTACAATAAAAAACCCTAAAAACACGTGAATATTTTAACAGCGCCCTGTCAACAGTGTTCTCTTCAGCATGCGGGCCTAGTTTATTCAAGCCACGGCTGAGAGCGCTGCAATACAAGGCTCTCAAGCGCTAAGTCACATGTATTTTTCGTAATTCGCTTGCTTTTCTTGAAGCCCAGTAAAACGAACAGTGTTAGAGGTTTCTTGCAAAAGCCACCGAATTGGGTGTTTCTGAGAACGCTCTACACCTTTGTCATTGAAACGTTTGCTCTAAAGTGAATATTTCAAAACTTAATTAATTGAACTTAATTCATAAGTTAATTGAGAAAAGTAGAAAAAATAGCCTGACTTGCTCTAAATAATGAACATGCTTATTTCTTTAGTTTCGTCTTCCTAAAATGTCCCAAAATATTTTTAAACCTCGGCTCCAGTTACGTGGAATACCTTGTGTATAGGTGTTTTCACCGCAACTCAGTCCCGGTTTTAGGGTCGAATTTTTAGTTTTGATAAAAGAAATATATGGTTTTGCAGCATCCTTAAAATGAAAGGCAGCTTAAACGGCAAGTTTGGTGGATTTTTTTTTGTTTCTTTGTTTTCAAGTTATTGGCCATTGAAGCGGCCGAGGCGAAAACCGACGTTTCATCAGCCTGGCGGAGATGGCATGTTTGATTACTCGTTATTTTTCTGTTACGAAACTATTTCACTAAAACTATTTGGTGAAAATTAAAAAAAAAGTTTTCATTGTGCCTTTAAAAATAGAGTATTTTTTATACTTCGGAATATTTTATTAAGAAATGTCGAACTGTGTGTCTGACCATTTTTGGCGAAGTTTGGAAATTTTTTATGTGTTTCACATTAATGTTTTTTTAATGAACTTGGTATCATAAGAAAGCTTAAATTTAGTTATGTTCATTTATTATAAATTCGGTATTGTATTTAAATAACACATTTTCTACATATATTTGAATTGACCACCATTTCAAAACTCTTAGGAATTCGGAATCGATTTTCTTAAAATATTCATTTTTAATTTCCTTCATATTTTAGTAGTAGTAAGGTATGATAATGGTTTATTATCAAGTGTAAATCGAAACTGCAGTATATTGTTTGTATTTCCGCAATTAAAGCTTTGTCCTCGTAAAATGTGCGTTGTGAATGCGCCTCCGCAAGGGTGCTCTTACGGCCAATTTTGTGGCATGAATATGATTAATGACCTCATATTAATTCTCGCTTTAACATGTAGTGTATAAATAAGAGAAATAGTGCAAAATGTAGAGTGAAAAATGCGGTATTTGTAACTTCGCTCGCGCTACACCTAAACTCCTTGTATGTTTGGTCTATCAAAAACGCACTTTAGCACAAACTTAAGTAGAGCCCTGAGAACTCAAACGCGGACATCAAAACATGGTTTCTGTTCATAAAACCACAATGCGTGCTTCGAAAACATTTTGACACAGTTGTACAAGTCTGTATTGATTTCACGATCTGTCATGCTTTTCAATTCACTTGTTGAACATTCACCGGCTTTATTTTGTGCAGGACAATTTTAACGCCATTTTTTGTCAACTAAAAGCATACAAGTCTGCCCTAATTCCTTCCAAGCGGTGACTTCTTCAACTTGACAGTATATAAAGTTGTCCTGAAAATTTATATCTTTGTTTTACTTTTGAGTTTTTTGTGTTTAATGAGTGTGTGTGAAACATTAGGTAACCATCTTTGATGTGTGTTTTATACACTGAATAAGTAATATTGCTCAACTTCTCTGGTAACAAGTCGAGTATAAGTTCTTAACATCGAGCTTGGTAACTAAATGTACCTACATTAAAGTAAAATTCAATACCTTTATCGTCTAAACGGCAGTCCCCAGAGTGCAAACAATTTCTTAGCAATTGTAGGTTTTGTGATCTTTTGTAAAATGTGACTTACAAAAATATTTATGTTATTTATTATAGCTGTCTTTTACTGCCACTTCGTTCTGCAGGTTATGTTTAATTTTACACTTTGATATGTCCTTTTATTTGTCAAGCATTTTATATATTGCCTTTTTTGTGTTTTCACATACTGTAGTATTGCAACGACTTCATAAAAAAGATGTTTCGCAATACGTATTATTACTGCTTTATTTATTATTAAATTTGATGGTAAGTATTATTATTAGGTCATTAATATCCATACCACAATATTGGCCATAATGGCGACCATGCGAAGGCGCATTGACAGCCCACATTTTACGAGATTCAAGCTTTAATTGCGGACATACAAACAACATACTGCGCTTTCTATTTATATTTTATAATAAACCACTGTCATACCTACTACTACTAAAAATGAAGGAAATTAATTACGGGGTTTATGAAACATCGATCCCGAATTCGCTAAATATTTTAAACATTGTTTAATTTAAATGTATGAAACAAATGTTCTATTTTATATAAAATATTATATTTATGATGAATAAAAAGAGCTAGGTTTAGGATTTCTTATGATATAAATTTTATTAAAATGCATTTAATAGGTAACGCGCAAACAAATTCCAAACTTTGCCGAGAATAATAAAAAAAGCCACAGTTCGAATTTTTTTTATATCCCAAAGTATAACTGGTTACTTTTTTATATTTCGATAGGCAATATAAAAACTATTTTAAATATGTCACCAAGGAATCCTAGTGCAATAGTTTGAGAAGTGACAAAATAGCGAGTGGTCAAACATATGTAATCTCCGACAGGCTGAAGAAACGTCCGTTTTCGCCTCGGCCGCTACAATGGCCAAAAATTTGAAAACAAAAATCCGCCAGACTTGCCGCTTACGCTGTCTTTCATTTCAAGAATGATGCCAAAACAGATATTTATTTATCAAAATTAAAAGTTTGACTTTAACACCGTGTCTGAGCTGAGATTAAAACACCCATATATATTCGAGAAACATTCTGATTCGAGCTGTAGTGTGTATGTATGTAGATTTAGGAGAGCCCCAAATACCGACATTAGAACTAAAAGAAAAGCAAGAAATACACAATAAGCCAAATTTATTAACGTTTGGTGACATTATGTGAGTAGTTGCATTTCAGCAATTAGCTTTCTAATTAGTTAATTTAAAGGTATGGCTTAGATTAGAAACCGTCTGGGTCTCATTGAATACTACTGAATCAGCATACTTATTTTTTAAGCATTGTTTACTTCAGGTGATCGGTGCCCAGAGTCTCGTCATTTGTTGATGAAATCACGGGCGTTAAAGCTCAATAATTATTAGCCATGTAGTGGCTGGCGCAATCCATACACTTTTGCATGCACGACTTTGAAACATTAAAACCTCCGATCACGTGGTCATATTAGGTTGTTCAATAAGAACAGAATCCTCTGGGAACACGACAATATACTACGAAAATGCTCGGTTTCAGAGCCATGAACCTCAAGGACGTGTTGTTTGCTTTGTCTCGCCATAACCGAAGCTGCAAAACAGCTACAATAGAGCTAGTTTTAATAGAAGCTCCCAATTAAAAAAAGAAACTTTGCGCAGCTAACGTTCTAAATATGATAATCTCGCGCTTATTACCTTTGATGGGGTAAATGTTATGGCAAATCAGCAGAAAATGGAATATAGTATCATAAGAAGGAACTTATATGGGCCAGTTGGTTCATATCTACGGTGGAAAAGCGCCGAAAAATACACGGGCAGAAAAGCGCCCTGTCTTATTGTCTTTCTGTCTGTCCGTGTATTTTTCGGCGCTTTTCCACCGTAAATAATATCATAACATGAAAAAAAAAACTTGCGAATTTCCACAGTTCTAGTAGCTATGGTAATAGTTCAGATAAGAGGTGTAGGTGTTTTGAAATAGAATGCGCTGTTTGCATGGTGTATTTAGGGCGTATATGGCGCCTGTTATTTCGTTGCAATTTACGTCCCGTGCTAAAACATAAAAAGGTGTGAAAAATATATAAAATATATTCACATCCTTAACACTAATAAGCAAGAAACGATCCTTACAATTAAATGTTTTGCAAATGCATGTCGCTGCTCGAGAGGCTTCCTTATCATGAATGTTAGCAGGAGTGGCAACTTTAATGACCAGCAACAACAATTACAACAATCATTTTCGTTACTGTTCTGTTCGATAATGAGATGAGCAAGCAGGAGTGGCCACTTTAATGACTAGCAATATCAATAAAGGGAAAATGAAAGGTGGCAGTCCTAGGAACAATGGGCGTCCAGATGGTACAAAGAGCTCGCTAACTTATATAACTTCGAACCTCTGAGAGGATACATACGCCGTGTTTCAATCTCAGAGTACGAACAATACGTAAACGAATATATGAAAAATAAAAAAGTTTCGAGATTATTAAGTTGTTGTCTCAGCAAGAAAGCAATGTTTAATTTAGTAATAAAATGCATCGTTTATTTAATAAGTTCTTACATCGCGTGTGATTTCACTGCAGAATAGAGTATGAAGCAAATTTGAATGATCAAATCTTCTAAACGATGGCGAATCGAGGTTTCTTTCCTCTCAGAAAAACCTTCACTTACTACGGGAATGTTGTCGACAGAGCGGTCTGAACGATGATGCACGGGAAATTTACTTTCTATAATTAATTCTGTTTCGTCGAATTTGTTATCATTCCTTGAGTTGTTGACTTATTCGGTGCACTTCGCCGAGCGACTGGTGACTCCATAGAATATTGACAGGAGCCAGGGAGCTGAATCAAAAAAGGAGGTTGAAGTTTTATGTGTTAATGTGGATTAAATTCTCTGTAAGGATGAGGTGGCCCTGCCAACGGGGCCGCAGGTTGCCAGAGCACTAGCCAGCACCGTTACATATCCCTTTCTTTACAAGAGAAAGTAAGAAGTTAAGAATGAATTTTCTCACTTTTGTAGTACCACTTTCATTGGTGCGGCTCTCGTACACGAGTTGATCGTCGAACAGGGATGTTCGTAAATGTAGACGGCTGTATTCACGAGTCTGCTTGCAATGACGCCCCCGTCGAAGACACTTTACGTTCAGTTCCTTCATGTTTAGGTGCAGGGCAGAGAAAAGTATAGTCTGTGCCGTGTTATGGGCTTCGGATTGATTATCTTGCAACACGAAATCCTTGTGGGTTGGGACGGAGGTGCATCCTGTTTCATCGCAACTCGTTTCCAACTTCGTTACTGACCAGATCAAAACGATTCACTACGCTTCACTCCACCTGAGGCTTAATATACCACTTTGACCTTCACCGGGGATGGACTTGGTGTACTGAATCCGTTTGTGTACTGGTAGTGGAGCTTCTGGCGAAATATCGGGAATGAGAGATCTTACTCTTCGACTCACCAGGAGCTCGCTCAGACTTCTGTCATCTTCCAGAGGTGTGAATCTGAATTTTAACAATCGATGCCAAAATTCTTCGTTTGCGTCTTAAGTTTCCTTTAAAATGCGTTGAACCATTTGAACTCCCTCCACAGTAAGCTCATTCGAGCGTGAAATATGCGGGCTTGGTTTGGCGTGCTGAAATTCGTACTTGAGAGCGAATTGCTCAAATTCGCGCGCTGACAAATACTTATGGCCCATTATCTGAGCACACTTCAGGCGGTATTCCATGTCTAGGGAACATACTGCTAAGCTTCTTCACCACAGCCGCTGACTTTTTTCTGACCGCCGCTGACGCTGTTTCATGAAGCTTTTCTACTTCCGTAAAGTTCGAGAAAGCGTCATAGGCTAGAAGGTAAGAGCAACCAGCGTACTCGAAAATGCCAACCCCAATTCGATTTCATGGAAGGTCGAGAGCCGGTCGCATAAGAAGTGGCTCACTTGACCGCTTATACGCGTGTGTCTGTCAAATGCGGCATCGCTAAACAAGAGACTTAATGTCTTCATTGACACCAGGCCGAAACAGTAGATCACTTACTCTTCCCTTACGCTTACTGACTCCGAAGTGTTCGTCATGAAATCTTTCAAGAATGTATTTTATCATAGTGCGAGAAATGACGACTTTCTATGCCCTTGAAAAAAATTCCATCAACTATAGTCAACGCTTCCTAGAAGGTCTGCTGCAGACCTTGCATAGGATGCTGATCTTTAAGACTGCTGACGACCTGTGAGAGAGTACCATCACTAGCCGTCTCGGCTGCTAGCCGTTCTCGGGTGTTTGGGCTGACCTTACGGTATTGAATCCCTATAGTATGTATTTTAAAGTCTGATTCCGAATTGTCTTCCTTTTTACTTTTTGGAGGCGCTCTTAAAATGACTTGAGGAACAACTAGGTCCTTTCCAAGGAACAAATTTGAAGTCAACGTCATACCTCATAGTCGTAGTAAAAAATATTTGCAATTGAGGTGGAATATCACCTACTGATTTTTTTGCTTTGCAGTAAGAGGCCTTAGTCAATTTTAACTCTCCTTTCATTCAATGACATGGAAGGAGTCATTCAATGACTCCTTCCAAGTCATTGAATATATCTAGCCCGTAAGTGATTCGCACAGTTTCCTTGTCAATTTGGGAGTACATTGATGCGGTGTCTAAAAGGACTCGCGATGAGTAAGCAACTTGTCGCCACCCAGTCTCGAGCATTATTGCATCTCCTAATACATATTGTGACACATCGGTAGAAAACGTCGCGGATCTCAGAAGATCGAAGAGCGCAAGTGCGGCGGCTGTTGCTGGAAGTATTATTATATACTTCCACTCAATTTCGTTCCCGTCAGTCCACTCAAATATATTATCAATATTATCACCTTTATATGAGGCTACGTATAAGTATAGCAGCCTAGTTTTTGACGAAAAAAGTATCTACGTACATTCCAAAATAAATACTAATGAGAATTAATAACAATAGTGCTTTATTTTTATGCCGAAAACAATAACCGGGTCAAAATGTGGCGGCACATAAATAAAAAAACCAAAGCAAAGCCTAGATTAATAATCACATTCGTCAAGAAATGTCATGCAGGTTAATAACCAAAAAGATGCAAAGCATGCTCCCTTTTAAACACAAAGAAACATGAAAATACGTCAACATGAGGACACAGGTCATTCAAACAACTTTGCATTTTACTAAAGCTGGGCGATTGGTGATTAAACTGGGGAATTCATACCACCACTGAAGCTCCACAGGCTCCGGGGATATAAAGTTTTGAATCTCGAGGCGTGCATATTGCCAAGGTCACTATAGTATACTAGGCACAGCAATCAGTTTCACACCAAAGTATACATTAATAATACTTTGTTCTATTTATTTACTGAGATTACAGCATGTAAACAGAATCTAAAAAAAATTACAATAAAATGTATCTATAAAAAACAATTTACGAATCCCGTCACGTAAACATGTTTTAGATACACATTCACAAATTATTTACCAACAAACTACTCTATTAAGAAAACTCGATATAAAAATAATCATATTTCAATTCATTTTACGATTATATAATAAAATATGCGTAGCCATTATTTCAGTTTTGTAATTAATGCAGAAACGCAGCTGATTTCTCTAAATGTGAAAAAATGGAATGTCAATATTTTAAAAACTATATCATTCATTTCCTTTCGACTCGCCTTAACCATTTACAGTGACTTGAACTAACTTGTGATAGTAAAATATTTGATAAAATATTACCTCCTTCAGAAAAAAAGTGCTGCAAACCTTCACTCAAATTGACCTAGCTTGTCTTGTTACAGGGACTTTGCCGCACTATGTCGGCTCCAGTGACATTTTCTAGAACAGTCAAAGGCGATACAGCGTTGCTGCTCTATTGTCGGGTGTAGAAAGTTAGGCTGTCCTTAGTTTAGCTTTATATTTGTGTTTCCATGCGTTGCCTCCTATAACCCTCCCCCCCCACACGCACGCACACACCTTTTCACAACTCATTCAAAATTAGTTATTTTCTTGGAGCTCCGTAAAAAGGCTGCGCATGCCGGATATATCTGAAATGTGAGTCGATTTGATTAGTTTTCGAATGAGCCCACTATGTTTCTAATTAAAATTATACTTTTAATTTTATTAAATATAAAGTAATTATCAGAAACTAATCATTAACCTAATGATATCAAGCACTTTATTCTTTTTCGTAAATTTGCCCTTTCACGAACCAATATTACATCATCGCTTTTCCGTGTGTGATGCGGTCTTTTCACAGGTACGATTTTGCCCGCGCTTTGTGAAACACCCTGTATGTATAGCTGAGTGCGTCTCCCAATGACGTTAACATATATTAGAGACATAGACAATATATAACCCGAACCATCATTGTATCTACTGACATAGAAACACCCAACAAAAAACCTTCGTGATTATCAACTTCCACCTGTGGTATGCGTCATTTTTATCGTAGAGTTTTGGGGAACCGTTTTAGCGAACCGGCAAGCTGCGTATTCGAATCTTCTGGCAGCGCATGCCAGTGTTGCGGAGGCCGGTCGCTTTGTATCGGATGCATACCTCAGCAAACCCTCCTCACGCGGGGCCCTCACTCACCCTCATTTCACAGCTGAGGGAGGGTAGAGAGTTTCTGAAACAGAAAATTCTAGTGTGGTGAGTGAGGGCCGTGAAAGCTGTGAGGGCTGTAAGGACCGTGAGTGCG
>JAZHYW010031193.1:0-7500 GCA_037355805.1 Ixodes ricinus | reverse complement strand
TATATCGACACGAATTGCTTAGATCGGGTCCGGCTCGAAACAAGCCAGCAACTCGGAGCGATTCGAAGACGTTTGGCGGCTGCAGGCCCATCAGGGAACGCAATGTTTTCACGTGATACTTCGTGCCGTTAATGATGCCAACAAATGATTTGGTTCTGATTCGAAACTGATCGATTTTGGAAATAAACTGTTTCAGAAAGATGCCATTAGTATTCTCAACAAGATTTAAATTCATAAAAACACGTTTATAGCGCGTAATGGTGTGTCTAAATAGTGCAAGAAAAATAAAGTTTCATGATGAGGATGGCATATCGCAGCAATTGGTTGGTGCGTGTGAATGTGCAGGCGGCCCGTGTTACTGGTGTTGCGACGTCAAGTTGCTGGGCGAAATTGTCCCATCTGAAGCCGGCCTGAGTGGAGTGAGGGCCATGAGTGCGTGAGGGGGCGTGAGCGGTATGAGTGCGTGAGAGCCGTGAGGGCGGTGAGTGCGTGCGAAGCGTGAGGCCATTGGGGCGTGAGGAAATGAGTGCATGAGGGCCGTGAGGGCGGTGAGTGCGTGAGGGCGGTGAGTGCGTGAGGGCCATGAGTGCGTGAGGGGTATAAACGCATGAGGGTCGTGAGGGGGTGGTGAGGGCCATGAGTGCGTGAGGGTGGTAAGTGCGTGAGTGGCGCGAGGGCCATGAGTGCGTGAGGGGTATGAGGGCCGTGAGGGTGGTGAGGCGTGAGGGGCTTGAGGGCCATGAGTGAGTGAAGGGTGTGAGGGATACGAGTGTGTGAGGGCCGTGGGTGCGTGAGGGCTAGAGTGCGTGAGGGGCATGAGGGCCGTGAGGTTCAGTGAGGGTGAGTGAAGGGCTGACGGTGAATGTGACTGTGAGAATGAGGGTGGGTGAGGAGCGAAGGTGAGTGAGCTGCGAGGGTGAGGTGATTGAGGGGCTTAGGTGAGTATGGCAGCGAGGGTGAGGGGTGTGAGGGCGACCCAAAATGCCGACCTCTGATCGGATGGGCAAAACGGTTGCATTAAACTCTCTAATGATAAGCTGGTTCGTTTACCGTAGCACGGTGTTTAACACCAAGATGCCGACCCTCCAGACTACTACTCCCCTCGCCTTGTTTTTCTCGGTGAGATACCTTCCTCGTGTGAGGGCTTTGGTCTTAGCAGCAATGTGTCGTGCGTAAGATTGTCAACTGTTGGCAGCTGTGGCGTTCGCCAAAATTCCTTCGCGAGGAAATGGCCCGGGGAAGGGGAGGGGGCTTACGAGGCAATAAGAAGGAAACAAAAGTGTAAAACTAAGCAAGGGAGTGCACTAACTTTCTATACCCTATGCTAGAGCAGCACCCCTGTACAGCCCTTGTCGGTTGTAAAAAAAAAAATGTCTCTTTGGAGCCGACGTTGTGCGGCAAAGCCCCTATAACGAAGACAAGTTAGCTCAAAATTAGTGAAGATTCGTTGTAGATTTTCTCCTTGAGAGGTCATACGTCACTCAATGTTTGCCATCACAAATTTGTTCAAGTCACTGTAAACGTTTAATAAAGTGAAACAAAAATGAAATATGCATTTTTCTTAAATATTGACGTGCAATACTTTTACATTTCGAGAAATGAGCTGCATTCCTGCATTAATAGCTATGTTCAATAAAGGCTAAGCATATGATTATAATATATTCGTAAATTGCATTTAAAAAGGATTATTTTGTCATATTTTGCGTCGTTTTATATGCTGTACTTCGTTGGTAAATAACACATGTTTATCTCAGACTTCGAGGCACCCCAGCGCGCTCCCTTGGCTCTCCGGGGCGCATTGGTGTAAACAGAAGGGCGCACCGGCCGGGCCCGAGCGTCAGGTTTCTTTCCTCTGTGCGCAGTCGCCTTTAGACGGATCATAAAAACACAGAACCGTTTCACACCACGTAGTTGGATCCACGGTTTTTGAAAAGGTACCCTCAGGCCGTAATATCGCGAAGATAAGATAAACACCGAAGGGTATGATCAATCAAAAAACGGTAAAAATGAAGGCGAGCTGCATGGTGTAAGTTATACATGAGTGTCAGGTTTCAATCAGCATGTATAGCTGAAGGGTACCCGGTGTGTAAAATTGTTTTTATAATTCTTTGTCATCAGATTTTTATGAGGTGGTTGTAGCCGCTTTGCACTACACTGCTCATAGACTCTGGTGAAAGCGAGTCTCATTTCCGAGGTGGCTTCTTTGTAGACCCTCTCGTTCTTGATACCAGCAATTCGTGCCGACAGTGGGTTGACGCGTGTGCACTGCCAGAAGTGCCAGGATTGAATTCCATGCACGGGCGGGACGGACACCCATTCTCTCGTTTTCATTTTCCTGGACACCTGCACGTCAGGCCTTGGCAGATGAATTAGTGTAACATTCGGTAATGCAGTCTTGAGGACGTCCACTATATCTGACGCACACTTAATAGCTGATGTGGCAGGCCCCTGGAGATCGAAGAGTTGCGCGGTGTTTGACGAGGCCTCCAATCCCATCGCAGGCATTCTTGCCATGCCCAGTAGCTGAAAATAGCACTTTGACCAACAGGTACATAGGTTTCCGTGAGCTCATGGAGTTAATACCGGTTCTTAAAATGACTTGCCGCACCGTCACTGACATACCTCACATGCGCGTACAGCGGAGCAACGTCCTGAAGCCACTCGTGAATTTTCGCAACAGCGTCGCTCTGCATGGGTGGAATCGTGGCTGGTGTCATCACTTACGAGGGCGCACCTACGCGTTTCTTCTCTAGTTGTCACCACGCATGTGAAGATTGAAACTTGCGTCTTTTGCCAGTGATGTCACTGAACTTCTTCATGCAGTAAAACAGTCCAGTTTGCTGCAAAATAAAAATGAAGCAGGACAGTACCGCCGCTATGGAATTGTTTTGCTTCACTTATTGTTTCGCCCTGCTGGCGTCGAATTTAATCATGCTGAACCCATTTTCTCAAGCACTCTCGAAGATGTTCCACAAACGTAACACGACTCGCTTCTTTCCTTAATCAGCTTTCCTCTCTCCCAGGCTGCGTACAACACTTCATCATCATCTGGGACTCCCAGGCCAGGTGCAGTAAAAGTTTCAGCTGTTGGGCATGAGCTGCACTGGCCGAAGAAACACTTCGTAGATAGAAGGTCGAATCCCTATTGAAAAATCTCATTTGTATGAGACATTTCTGTGTCCAATAAACACATATGAATCATGTAAGATATATAACATCATATAAGAACCACATAATAACTATATAAGCACTATCAAGATATATAAGAACATATAAGAACCATATAAGAAACTTTTTAGAAGTTTCTTATAAGTTTCCTATATGGTTCTTATATTTTCTTATATACCTTATATAAGTTATTATATGGTTCTTATCTGTTCTTATATATCTTGTATGATTCATATGTGTTTATGGACACAAGAAATTTCTCATACAAATGGCTTCTTCATAAGGGATATAATAAGTTTACGAAGATCTTCAGCACTCCTTATTATTCCAGTGGCTTTTTCTAAGGTACAAATACTTAGCGTGATGTTAGCGCAGTACGTGCACACGCAAACTTCGTGCCAATATGTATACTCCACCCACTTTGGCCTCAATGAGTAGAACTTGGTGGGCCCAATGGTCGTGTCAGGGTGAGACGCCTTAAACAAACGGGAACGTTTCACAAATACACCTAGTCATAAAACGTTTTGACACATATCCATTTTGTCCCTTTGAAATGATGCCAATACCGTCCCTTTTGTTCGGTCTTTGTTGGGAGCAGTTGAGTTCATCTTTAGTGTAGTAATTCAGTGCAGCATGAACGTCCTCTTGGCTCATCCTCATTCTTGTGTAGGGGTCAGGAATTGACTACACTCCGAGTGACTCTTGGTTCTTCCTTACTTCGGATCAGGTGGCGAGTTGATGAAGCAATCATCTTTCGGATCTGTTGCTGGAAGAGATTCCTCGGGAGCAAGGTCAGGAGACCGCATCGTTATTGGTACGAATCAGAAGAATCGAACGCATCTCTCAGGTTCCTGAACAACTCCGGACAGATGTTGCAGCTTTGTACCGAGGCTCCAGGCTCCTCCATCACTCCATAGACTGCAGTGAAGCTTGATGAAACATTGACGGTTTAATGTAGAACTTATTTGGCAAAAGTAAAAAGGTCATTTCCAGGTCCCTTTTAAGAGAACGCTCTTGATCTCCCTCTTCTTCCGCCTTGCATAAGGCTTTCGACAATGTGATTTCAATTCAGTTCGTGATATCAGGGGTGATATTTCTGTTGACTTAATGAACCTGTTGAGATCCTCGACGGTTGGTTTCTGAGGAAAAAATTTCGTCTGTCTCAATGGAGATTCTTGGGCGAGTTGCTTGTAGCGGCTGAAGCAGTTCCGACACAAAACGTCGTCATCTCGGATAGCGCGACCTGCTTCTTGCATATGCTTTTTTGACAAAGGGATGTCACACTAAAAAGTTTCTTTATATTCGATTTTTTTTCTTGTGCCTGTTGAGATAGCGCAGAACACTCGCTTTAAGCTGTACGATTCAACCATCTAAACGCGGGTAGCCGTTAGGCGTATGCAGTACTCACGGACGGTGCTCTCGAAGCGTACGCCGAATGGTCCACGAGAAAGGCAAGAGAAACTGAACGTTATCTCTGGGGTCCATATCACTGCTATCACTTTCAAACGACCGGTACGCTTTTCACCGTGGCCGCGGCTCCAATTCTATAGAGGCGCGCCATTTTTCGCCACGCCATATTATTTTACCGCCAGGCAAAATGTTAAGGTAAACATGTGTTAAGCGGTGCCGCCTTCCTATATATGGCGTACACAGAAACCCTACAGGCCGGCTATTAAAAACAGGCCCTGCGAAGCGTGCGACATGAGAGTGCCCCTTGATCCTTCCGGACGGCGAGCATTTTCTGCTAATCTTATACTAAAACGAGCTAGTGTGTTTTTGCATACCGCCCGCATCTGTGCCGTCAATTTGTTTCTTTCTGACCACCCTCGAGCATTTTTAAACTTTGTAGGAATAATAAGTTTGTCATCTAGGGGTGTCTAAACGATCCATTCACGGTGCTACGGTAGCCTCAATATGATCATATTTCTAGATTTATAACTTCAAATACACAAAAACAATGCAACACGTTTTCGCTGATTCTGTTAGTATCCATCATTGGCCTCAATGTGGGAGAGTTTAAAAAAAAACCGAAGATGGCCTTTTTTAATTGAGTATTACAATAACTTTTATAATTAAAATGGCCCCATTTCCGAATTTTTCATAAATTGGTTCCGCAACCCACCACAAAAATATTTAGCGAAAATATTTACAAGATCCAGGACAACACTGGAAAAATTTGAAAGTTCTGGTATTTATAGATCCGTAGAAAAAAATATAAAGTGTAAGTATTTTTGCGGAATGTGCCGTGTTTGCGATTTTTTTCCGTAAATTAATATCCTCGATACTTAATGATAAATATTTTGAGTCAATCCTCCTAATGCATAGTTTGTGAGTAAATGTTTCTAGCTTTTAGTCTGAGGGGATCGTTGCACCAAATGCCAACTTCGCGCTATTCGCGGAAAGCGCTGCGCACTGAATGTGTGTTTCAAATTTTTCCCGCAGAACAAAAAAAAATTTTTTTCACAAAGCGAGTTTTGGTTGTTTTTTGATGGGCACTGATCTAACAAAATACATTTTTGTCGTAAAAATTAAAAATGGTCACCAGACACGGTCGAAGCACCCTGCTGTTATGAACACCTCAAGTTGTTGCCTGAAGCGACGCCGATTTTTGGCTACTTTCCCCCTCAGCGGGAGTTCTGCAGGCTCTTCTAACCCTTTCATATTCTATTGCATTTCTGACACCATGTACCGAATAATGACAGGAACCAGGGAGTTGTGCACGTGTTACTTGAATAAAGCGTGGTGGCGCTACCAACTGTGCCGCGCGTTGCCAGTGCACTAGCCAGCACTGTTACAGTGACTCAAAGCATCATCAGGGAAAGTGAGCCGCAATAATGGGTGACTGTCATCAAGAATTTCACCTGAAAAACTAAGACCGTTCTTGCCGATTATGATTCTGCAGCGAATGGTATCGCGACATCACTCTGTGACATCCTGGGAAAATGAATCACGTCAAATAAGCGTGAACAAAGTATGACATGCCCCCAGTTTATTTTAAAGTTCCCCAGCGATTATATTAAACTAAACTTCGTTCCCTTGGGCCATTATTTAAAGGGCGATTCTGAGCATTAAAAATTGATGAATGTGCAATAGGGTATTTGATCGTTCAAGCTTTTGAGAACCATCTGTTAACTCGCACAATGGATGTAATAAAATCGCAAGGTCAGTCGACGTTTCAAAAAAATATATGTCTTGAAAATAAACATATTATCTAGCTCAATGTGGTATCCTCTTAAATTTAGTTCCCTTTTTGTTTTTGATGTGTCATATAATTACGTCTCAAGCCACTTGTAAATTGTGTAGTTTATGTTTGAGGAGGTCGGCCGTGCTGCGTTCGTGTATAAGGACGGAACTCTATAAATTCTACGTTTTAAGATGATGCAGCTGTGAAGTCGCAGTGTCCCAATGTCACGTGATTATGTGCATCTCTATGTTACTATGTTATTTTTTATTGTTTATGTGCATTTGAATATATTTGTCGACCTTTATTGTCTGATAGCCGTGCGGAAACGCTAGAATAATTAACGAGTATATTAATATAACAGGAAATATCCTTTGACACCTTTCTGTCGATTGGATTCTCATATTTCGTGGAAAACTAAAAACAATGTATTTGCTTTCTTCTGTGCTCTGGCCAGCCCAAATCAAAGCAACAATGTGATTGCTATGTTAGCGTCGAAAATTCGGGCGCTTTATCCACTTGTTTTCTTCCATGCATACATGCGTAGAGAGAAAGCGGAGGGTGGCAAATCTTAAGGGCCGACAAGGATTGTGGTCGAAAAATAAAACAAGAAAAAAAAGCAGAAAAAGACACATAGGTTAGGTGGGCTCGATTCTATGCAAAAGCGGGTATTTGCTTAATTGTTTTTAGCTTTAGCTTTTCTTAGATCAGTGCACGCCGCAAGAGTGCTCCTGAAAATGAAGTTCAAAATTGATATAGACAATGGCAAGTTTATCACCCCGTTTGGTGTCCTATGGGCACCAGCACGTTGGGCGTGCGCGTGAACGTGGCCTTGACAGGTTTGCAGTTACAAGTGCAAGCACGCACGTGAAGACATATGGCGCCTGTAGATACCCTAGCTGCTTGTAATATGCCATTTTCGTTGCAAATGCCACAAAGCGGTGCTCCAGTCTTTGGCGTCACAGCGAACTTCCGGTTCATAAAAATAATGAACAAAGACCACTTTGACACCGCTGCTTTAAAAGTCGATGAAACATTTAACCACCAATTCTCCAGGTGAGAGCCAAAGAATCAAGAAGCGCTTGATCTGTTGAAGTTTTTCTAACGTTCTTGTAAACCAACTTGTCTCCTCCAAGACGTTAAATCGTCTC
>JAZHYW010031192.1:0-10498 GCA_037355805.1 Ixodes ricinus | reverse complement strand
CAGTGTTGCACGGAACGACGTTCCGAGAGCGGCGATACTGGAACTGATGTTCCTTTTAGGAGGAACGAAGGAACGCCGCCGTTCCATTTTACATTGGTGGAACTGGAACGGGAACTCGTTACATTTTTACTGGAACCTTGGAAAGAGTAACGGAGTTCCTTTTTTTCGTTCAGTGGGGTAATTTTTATTTTATTTGTAGCAGGAAGGGAACGATGTATACAAACTATATCTTCACCCGAACATATTGTTTTTTTAACTTGTTGAACGCTTTGCACTTATCTTAGGGGCAAAACCTTTGTGTGGTCCTCGCTTGGTGATCGTGTCGGGTGCCGGATGAAGCTAACGGACATTGATTATTTTTGGGTGCCTGGGGCTGCGGTGCACAAAAAGGAAACCTTATAGTCGCAAGAAAAAGACACAGACAGAGGGGACACATTTCAACCGCAGCTACTTTCCTTTGCCCCCCCCTTCCACGAATCCTCATACCCACAGAAATCTAAGGCCGACTAAAGCCATTTCTCAACTCCTATAAAGAGACCTGCAGTTACACCAAAATCACAGGCTACCAGTACAACGAACGCACCCTTGTATCCTGAACATTGGTCACTAAAAAGATGCACAAAAATTAATCTTGATTCCTTCTCCCTTCTCTCTCGTCTTCATACTGAACGAACGAATCCAGCCTTCACGAAGAAGAACTGGTAGTTTCCGAGATCTGACCTTCCAAAAGCTCCTACTCCTCTCCTTCTTCACTTGCTCGTCTTGCGGACAGCAACATCGAGGAACAATTGCTGTTAAGTTTTGCACAAGGGACTTTGTTAAGATTGAAACGTGAAATTGTTTCTGAAACGCTCGTGCCATGGGGGTAGCAATACATTTGGCTCGTCTTAATCGTTCATCACAAATATGATATGGTTAGGAAGCTGAGCATTTTTCAACTTCAATATATCAGCAGACAACACCTCTGATTCCGCTTGTTTTTCTTTTTCTGGTTGCCCTTCCATCACGGCATATAAATTTCTGCGTACCCATTTTGATGGGATAGATAAAAAAAAAGCTTTGCTTGATCTAACTAAATATGGTAATCAGCAAAATACAAAAGTAACGTATATGTAACGTATGTCTGTGTCCTATTTTTAACGGTAACGGGGAACGAGTTCCTTTTTACACCGATAGAACTTGCAACGGGAACGCGTTCCAAAAATCAGAAGGAACGAGGAACGAGGCTTTCGTTTCATTTTTTTGAGGAACGTGCGCTAACACTGGTCTGTCTACTGCGTTTGAAAATTGCAGTGTTTGCGATATCCGACACTTCCTGGTGATAGTTACAAAAATGCAAAGGGAAAGGGCATTGATTTAGAAGGACGAGAGGCGGGATCAAACTTTTTTTTGTTGTTGATTTGTTTCTAGGCCCTGTTACAAAGGGTACAGCCGTTAGCATCCATTTGTCCATCATTGTATGGGCACCAGTCTAGCAACCGTGGACACGCCTTGGCAAGGCATGACTATCAGACGATGTACACGCGCCAGCATCAAGATGGTGGCGTCCTTAGGCCGCACTTGCGAACGTCAATACTCATTGTTGCTGCCAGTGCGCAACTACAAAGGCGGCGACGGGGGGGGGTAGGGGGGCTATACCACCTATTGAAGCGTGCAGCGAAAATTGGCATGGCCTGGCAGCAGAAGTGTAAAACAAAGGAAGAGAGATTAGATAAAGTTGTGAATACTTCAGCAGAACATACAGTGGTTAGCCGTTTCCAAGATTTATGCTACCTTCTTGAACAATATGTGATGTAGATGATACTACAAAAGATATTGAAAGCAATGCATTCTCGTATTGGAAATATATGGCAAATCCAATCACAGAAGGGTAATGCAAATGGCGTAACAGATAGAGGTCACACCCTTGATTATCCATCATTTTCTGAGAGCGATATACAAACGTTAGGGTCTGCGTTAGACTTGTTCATAATCCTGGGATTTCGTTAACCGCACAAACAAAACGTGAAAATGTGTTATGATAAAGAGAAGGTAAAGCGATGAGAAGATAAAAATGGCTGAACTAGACAGGAAAGAAAAAAACGATCAGAGATATAACAAAACGGGACTTTAAGAGAGGCTGGCCATCCAGCAATTTACAATATTGCGGAAAGTGTATTATCTCCCCAGCGGGAATGACTGTTCACAGCTGACATGATACATCAACCTATTCTCGACTAACTAGCGCACTTTCTCATGCATGGAGCGATGGACGTAGCGAATACGCATGAATCTATCTTTAAGATGAACTGAGAATCTACATACGCTACCGCGTTGGCGTCACGTTAGAATTGCGATTTGTTGTGTGCACTTTAGGTGAACCTGTGCATCGTGCTCACCGTTTTAGCTTCCTTGTTTTACAGCGAAGCTGTTTATAACTGGGGTTCCGTGCATTTTTGGTGAGCGTCAACAAAAACTCAGGCGATGTCTACGCTCGCAACGCCCTCTCTTTGTCGTCGTTCCAAGTGTTTGCGTGCCTAGATTCCCATCCTTCCCCGGGTGGCGGTGCCGTCGCGCGTGTCTGCTTTCCGCCGGGTGGCGGTCCTGTCGCGCGTGTCTAGTTTCCTCCGGCTCCTCGGGGCGGCGATAGCCCTCGACATGGGTGTGCGTACATTTCGTCGCGATGACCACCGATCAAGACAATAAATGTGTTTGTACCTTCGTTCAAATTTCTGCGTCACGTCTGTGTCGTGTGCTAAACAACTTCGCTATGGTCATCCACCTTCACAGAATGGAATAGCTCATGATTTTTTTTCTACTTCTTTTTATTTTGAATCGCTCCTACAAAACACCTGTTTTAAGATGAAAATCCATAGTAATGAAATTTTTACGTAACCCACTGAGGGTCAGAGCGGGTAAAAAAAAAAAAAAAACACACGAGTGCTGCGCCAGCGTTTTGCTCGGACTCGTGTTATCACAGATCGAACGATGACTCTGCATCGTGTCCGACATGTACCCCGCTGTGCTCCCACACGCTGTTGCTGTCTTTTTATCCCTTTAGGTCACTCAAAGCAGTTGAGTCACTTAAAGGGGTCACTCAACTGCTTTTCGTAGAAGCTTGTTCTTGATGGCATATTGTTCGTTGGGATTCATTCAATAAATATGGCCAGTTCTATATGGCAAGACGTCTTAGTAAACTCACCCTAATAGAAACACGCGGGCACTCATTTCTTAAGAGGGGGTGGGAGGGGAGAGGGAAAGGGAGAAGCAGGGGGCATCCTCGGGTATCCACCACCTCTATAAAATAAGACCAATGAAAATAGTTGATCTGGTTGAGATTCCGAACGTTACTAATATTGTTCTTTGCGCGTTGTGCATTATATTCAGTGTTG
Organism: Ixodes ricinus; assembly: GCA_037355805.1. Classification (NCBI taxonomy): domain Eukaryota; kingdom Metazoa; phylum Arthropoda; class Arachnida; order Ixodida; family Ixodidae; genus Ixodes; species Ixodes ricinus. The sequence goes on along the minus strand of JAZHYW010031192.1, from coordinate 7,127 downwards.
TAGGCCTTACCGCAAACAAGTAACGAAATACGCTACTCGTTACTTGCAAAAAGAACGCGTTACCGACCTACGTTACTTCAAAATAAGAGGAACGCGTTACCGTCACCGTTACCGATAAAAAGTAACGCACGCTACTTTTGCGTTACTTTTTAAATTATGAATTGACAGGATTTACTGTTTTGACGGTACAGGTATGCACAAGCCATATTTCAAGAAACATGTTCATGCAGAAACTGAACATATCTATTTTATCTTTTTTTCACGGTTTCACCTAAATACTCACGAGAAGAAACGCAAGGAAAAATGCCAAAAACTCGAAAATTCACTTGGCTTGGCGCCTAAAAACAAAAGAAAGAATTGAAGTGTAGTTTTTTTTTTGTAATTTGGGAAGAAGTAACGCGGAACTTAACTACGTTGCCCGTTACTTGAAATAAGTAACGTCAATACGTGACCCGTTGCTGTTTTGGAAAAGTAACGGGTACGTTACTACGTTACCGAAAAAAGTAACGTGTATCCGGCAACGCCGATACTTCTAACGCGTTACCGCCAACACTGATTATATTTTGCCGAAAACGTCAAATCTTCGTGTGTAGGAGACGTAATACAACAATTATTGTTTGAAAATGCCATCTTACATCGCCTTTCTGGTGTCTGCTTCAAGGCGGAAAAACAGGCGCGTGTCACGATTGTTGATTAATGGTAATAATAATAATAATAAAAAATAACAGTTTTTTGTGCCCCCAAAACAAACATGAGGTCTTCATTTTGTTTCACAAATTTTGGATTAAAAACACTACACAACAGAAAAGAGGGGAGCCAATTTAAAGTAAATACAAAACACTAATAAAATCTAAAGAAACACAGAGATCATTGGGTACTAACAATTAAGCCCTCCAACGTTATTTCGAACAGTATTGTAGTCACAATATGTTATAGATATAAAGATATTCGATTTTAGTGGGGAAATCGGCTGCCCATGAGTGTAATTTTCGCGTTTTATTAGGACATTTAGAGCCCGTAGAGATGGAGTTATCACCATAAAAAGGTGATCTCGGAATCCACTTGAGTGCCCCTTTAAAAAAATGAAGGACGTTTACAATCCCCTGAAACGCCGAATTAGAGCGCAGCTCTTGAGGAGGAGGAGGAGGGAAGGTAGCTCGCCTGCCCATTTAGGAGTCCCGCTAAATTTAGCAGGAAACCTTTTTCGCTAAATCTAGCGGAGAAATTTTCCCGCTAGCTTAGCGGGCAAATTTTCCGCTAGCTTTAGCGAAGAATTTTTCCGCTAAGTTTAGCGGGAATTTTAGCGCTAAATTTAGCGGGGAAATTTTCCAGCTAAATTTAGCGGGGAAAATTTTCCGCTAAATTTGGCAGGATATTTTTCCGCTAAATTTAGCGGGAAATTTTTCTGCTAAATTTGGCAGTAATATTTTTTTCGCTGCGTTGAAATTGTTTTGTTAAATTTAGTGGAGAAATTTTTCCGCTAAATTTAGCGGGAAAAGTGACCCATAATGCAACGCGCGGTGACCCTCGTGACGTCATCTGTGACGTCACTAGTGACCCTCGTGACGTCACAAGTGACGTCACGTGTGACGTCATCATGGGAAACGTCACATAATACACCGCGCGGTTACGCCGACGCCGACGGCGACGCCGCTCAAGCCGGGAACGGGCGCCTAAGAGCTGCGCTCTAAAACGAGGATGAACATACGAACATCCATCAGGTGGTGATGCAAGCACCTTCTGGCGGCACCTTCGCGAAGTACGACGAGAGTAAGCGCCTGTGCACAAAAACCGGAAACGCTGTTACGAGCAGGCGTACGTCCCCTTTTTTTAAATCTAATTCTGGTATGATCGGGAGAGCGTTTGTGCAGTGGAATGTTGACGGTGAATAATTCAAATTTCAAGCAAATGTATAAATATTCTAAATAGTATGAGCGGGAAAGAAAGAAGCCAAAATACAATAAAACAGTTCAACGGGCAGCTCGTGCATCTACCTCTTCACCTGAACTTTCAAGAGGGTCAGACTTACATCTGTTTTTCTGTTATCTTTGGGTTTGTATTTTATTTTATTTAGTTCGTAAGTTCGGCGTCTAAGATATTTGTTCTGGAAAACTCGCGGACGTTCTTATAACTATTTTTGTACAACACTGATTTCTTCGAACACCTTGGGACACCTGTAACTTCGAATTCGATTCGCTCTTATATCACTACCTTCACTTTATATCGTGTACATTATTTTGTATTTAGTTAGAACACATCATCTTCTGTTTGTCCCTTCTTTAGCGCCTATTTTTATTTCTCAACACGTTCGACGTGGGCGTTGAAAGATGCCTCTCACGTCTAACACCTTCACAGCCTAGTTTTAAAGCGAAACTTTCCATGTGCGTGTAAACTCATATTGCGCGTAAAAAAATATATATATAAAAAAACACTGGAAAGGTAGATTATGCATGACAGATACAAAATACAATATGTACGTAGGCGTATCGAACGAAAGTCGCCTTAAAATATCAGTCACATTCTAAAAAAAAGAAAGAAAAGAACGTTTTAATAAGGACGGAGAACGAACGTTATAACTGGAGCCAATTACTGCGCCGTCAGCGATACGCTATTTCCCCTCCCTCCCCCCCTCCGTCCCCTCCGTCTCAATGTCGGCTCTCAGCTTTCTCTGCTTCAAGTATTCAAGTACCCGTTATGAAAACTAAAATAAAATCAACTCAGATTGACTACTTGAAATCATAACGCGATGTCTACCGCAAAAACCAATTTCCGGTCTGCCATTAAAAAAAAAAAAAGAAAAAAGTGAGCGGTGTCACCTCTTGAACTGCGATGTTCCAAAACTTCCAAACTTGCATAGTAAGGAGAACGAATTTCCACTTCACCAAACTTGAAGTTTCTCCTTTTTTCCTTTTTTTGTTTTTGTTTTTGTGTGCGTATCACTTTCCATTACGCCGTTCAATTTACGCGTTTTCTTGTTTCGAGGAAGCATACTGACGTCGCGCTTTCTTAGTTTGCTTATATCCTCGCTATGACTCAAGTTAATTAGTCCTTCTCCAGTCCTTACTTCTTTTTTTTTCACTCTCCCTCTTTGACACTTTTTCCTCAATTCTTTTTATCCTTCTTCCTCCTCTCCACGTATTTCGAGTGCTCGTTGTATCAGCCTGCCTCAACGGCATTCGACATGCATTGCAAGCTATGCTCCCGAACGCTTTTAACGATTTTGCTCCATCTGTTAAGTGCTTGCTCTTATGTTTGTTTTTTTTTTACTTTTCTGACGCTCTTTTTTTTTTTTGAAGAGAGGAGGGGGGGTTACGAAGAAGAAAGTTGAAGGCTGGGAATGAAGAAAAAGATTCCCAATTTCTAGCCTTTGACTATGTACTTTTTTTTTTTTGCTACGTAGTTTGTTTATTGCTAATCAACACGAGGCAGAGAACATTCCAAACAGACGCTGGGCATTTTGTAAAGCATTGTTTGTTAAGTTATACGCTTGGTGCACGTTGTCCCTAATTTGGGTCCTAACTTCCGTGTTCTTTTTCTTTTGCTCAAAAATAGTGTATAACGCTTTCCTCGTGAACGTTTTTTTTTTTTCGACTTTAGAACTGGTTTGGCGAGATACATTAACGTTTCTTGTATTCAGAGCACTAATCTCGAGGGACATGCATCCTGCAGCCGGTAATAACGTTCCTTGATTAGTCTTAATTTTTTATAGGAGTCCGGAGGTTGGAGGCAACTTCAGAGTTGCTGGCACTAGCTACGCGTTTTAGTCAGGCCCAACAACACGCCTGAATCACATGGTGCGCTTTCTAACTTCTCGCGTATCCTGAAAAAAAGAAAAGAAGGAATTTTTGTCGAAGTGAAAAGGAAAGACGCCGTAATTAGCACGAAAGTTTGAGAAATGTATGTTTGCTCATAATAAGAAGTGACCAGTGATAAGTGAGAAAAATAAAATAAGAAATACGGAAGCCGAAGTTTGAAGTGAGGGTGGCACGGGGAACCAGGTTAGGCTTATATATAGGATTCCGTGTTTTCGGAGTTTATTTCTCATAAAATTCGGAGGGTGTTTTTCGGAGTTTATTTTTCGCTGGGGATTCGCGGTTTATCAGAGTTTATTTTTGTTAGATTCCCAATTCTTTGAAATTCGGAGTTTATTTTACTGCGTAACATTTAAAAATTCGAAAACAAAATAAATGAGGTCCGGGTACCATGACCCGCTGTCCCGAAGGAAACTCGACGTGCTAAAAAGCAAACTCCTTTTTGTCAGTAGTTCCAAATTTCAAATGAAACTGAAGTGGAATCTCCTCAGGACCACTGATCTTGCGCTCTTATAAATTTTAGTTGCAAACTGTCTTTTTTTGTTCGGTTTACTTGTTGCTGTGACCTCGAAATTCGGAGTTTTTCGGATAAACCCGAATTGACGGAACATTTATTAGCCAGTGTTTTCGATTTTTTCGGATTTATCCGAAAACACGGAACCCTACTTATATAGCATTTCACCGGCTCTTGCATTTGAATGGCCACCTCACCCTCTACAGCGTGCATCAAATGAGTCGTTGACCCGTTGAAGGAACCGCAAAAATAGGTTTCTTGACGTATCAAGCTAAACTTTTGTACAGAGGTGGACGAAGATGATGCATCTAGTGTGTCAAAAATTCAAAGAATGTGCTTAGCTAAGTAAAAACGAAAAAAAGGAAGAGCTGAAATTTGCTGCCAATAGGCAGCAAACCCGCAAATGAAATATGTCTAGGTGGGGCGACAGCTGAGGGATGGCTAGAGTTGTTAATATATACGTATAAAATAGTTTCACAAACAAAATGTTTCTTGATGGTTTTGATTTTTATTTAGTAGTGTCTTAGGCCCGTCGCCGCATTTGACTCAAAAACATCGTCTGCTTTCTAAGATCAGTGTCTGCACCCTCGCTCTTACCGGCTTCTATCGACTGTTGCGCCAATCAGAAACCTTTTGCTGGCAGACGGACGCCGTAGGTAGCAAGATCAGGTTCTTAATTTTTGTAATCTTTACTCAGGTAAGTTCAATCTTTGATAGCTGTAAACAGGAAATGAACGATCTCTGACTACCTCTGTAGAAAATCTTAGTGGGGATAATTAAAGACCGATTTTGCGGTGCGCCTAAAGAGGTAACGATTCATTTTTCCTACGCGGTATTTATGTGGGTATTTCTTTAACGGGTGTTATATTAAACGGACTGCGCTGACCGACGTTGCCAACACATGAGTCATGTTTCTAATGCAGGTATATTAATACGTGTTTGAGAAGGTTAGGTACTATTTTTGTTTTTGTCTTTCTTAAAGGGCGACCGTCTGGTAGCACTAACGAAGTTCCTTAATCGACTCTGTAATCTTAAGAAAATCGAATAAGGCTCAGAATAATTTTCTTCGAATATATTTAAGGTAAAATGATAATAAAAGTCGTATAATATATGCATTCGACTCCGACAGCCCCCGAGAAGTAGGCATTAAAAGGCGCCTCAGCAAGTAGGCTTTATATTTTATACAAATTAGACCGAAACATCGCTTGCTCAAATAAGCGGCGTCTTGTACCTAGTAAATGTTTTTACGTTAGTGAAAAAGCATATTTGAGAAATTAAAGGGGATCGTCGCTAAATGCAATAAATTCAATTTAGTTTTTATTTTGTGTGGTACACTGCCCGACACCGTTAATACGAACACGACATCGAGGATTTTTCGCCTTTTACTTTTAAAGGGTGATGGCAGGCGCCAAACGTTACAGCTTGGGTCAGTGCCCCCAAAATGAGCGCTTTCCATAACACTACTAGTTTTCATGGCAACCTCGCGATTCTAAGAAAAAGGAAATGCAGGTGACCGCTTGTTACCACTAAGAGTGGCAGGCAGTGTACCGTACAAAGCCCAATTATATATGTGAGAAAGACTGGGGGATTGGGGGCCTTGTCTTTTGGCCCACCGTGACTCGGAGCACGGATAGCTAACTCTCGGGCTGAAGAATCCAGCCATTTTTGATACAATCTCCACCTCTCCCCGTCTCAATCTTGATGACCATCGTACTTGCGTACTGTTCCGTATCACTACGGCGTGACGTGTGTTAAAGACCCCGGGCTAACAGTATACTTTACTTTCTAAATGTTGTTTCATCCACAGCGTAAACGAGTCTCACAATACCTCCCCAAATCGATTTTAATCAGTGGTCCCGTGGACGCTTCAATTGACAGACACGTTGGTCGCCGTTGGATCTTCGTTGTCCAACCAACTACGAGATCTCCCGCTTGAAATTTTTCTGATTATCCAAAAGAGACCAGACAGATAAAATGAAGATGATGAACCGTACACAGTCAATACAAATCTGAGACAGCGCGATGCTTGTCAGCCATCCAAGGGGCGACATATCTCTAACGCGCATATTAGCAATTTAGCCGGGGCCGTACGAATGCTTTACTCTGTTTCACCTTAAAGAGGCACTAGTTCTCTCCAATTTATTTTTGTTAGGCGATTCAATATGGTGTCCGAAGACTATTCAATCAATGTTTTGCTACAAGGTGTTTCCACGTCAGATCGTACAAAGACTGTCCTGGTTGTATTTTTATATTTATGTAATTAATATATGTGAAAGTCATGTTCTTGGGAGAAACATTCAGCTATATGTGAACGCCGTAGGTAAAGATTTTACAGATATAAAATTGAGAAGCTCGAGGCTTGGACATTGCCGAGATGTCATCATGGTAATTTGCACAGCCGCCAATGTTACACCAAAGCAGGCACGTGGTTAAAATTTTTGTAATTTATTTGATCGAATTTTCGGCAAAGTGCGCACCAAATATTAAAAATAACAAATATATACTTTTATGCAACAAAAATTACGAATCACGTAAAAGATACACGTTTTAGGGACAATTTCACAAATTATTTAGCAACAAACAACTTTATGCAAAACGTCGGAAAATATATCAAAATGTGCGTCATAAAATGCAGCTTGCGAATATATACAAACTATTTGCTTGGTCTTTACTATAGTGTTGTTAATAATGCAGAAACGTAAGTCATTTCTCTGAAAGTAGCAAAAGTGCCTGTCAAGATTAAAAAAAAACAGTGTATCTTATTTTTAAAACTTTCCTTAACTCCTTGCGGTAACTTGAAC
>JAZHYW010031183.1:0-38083 GCA_037355805.1 Ixodes ricinus | reverse complement strand
AGACGTACCAAATATGAGCTCCGAAGGAGTGTCTACAACGGCCCTTGCAGGCCGTGGATTTTCTGTTTCTGCACCCACTGATGAGTACCAGGTTGTATTGCCATCACTGCCGCGCGGAGCGCTTGCTCTGAACACCGTCATTCTTCACTGCGATAGCAAGAACCGCCCGTACAGGATTGAAGATTTCAAACAAGAGCTGGAACGCCTGAACGTCCTAAAGGAAGTGGCTTCGATAGGAGCGTACCAGATGAACCATGTCTGGATCGTCACCCTTCGGTCATCAGCGGCCACGTACAGGTTAGTCTCGGCCAAAGAGCTCACGGTCAAGGGCAGACGGTGTCTGGTCATTGACCCGAGCAACGCAGAGATCAGACTCAAGATACACTGGATCCCTTTCCACGTCTCGAATGATGCGGTACGCAAGGCTATGGAACCTTACGGCAAAGTCACAGAAGTCGCACGAGAAACCTGGAAAGCGGAAGGTTTTGAAGGCATTGAGTCGGCGACAAGACTTGTGCGGATCAACCTCAAAGAGGGAACGACTATTGACGGTATACCACACCAGTTGCGGCTGTTTGGAGCGAACTCCTTGATTGTGGTACCCGGGCGCGCGCCTTTGTGCTTGCGATGCAAGCACACGGGACATATACGTCGTGACTGTCGTGTACCGCTGTGCTCGGAGTGTCACCGCTTCGGTCATGAGTCAGACGATTGTATGAAGACATACGCCACTGCCGTTGGACGCCAAGAAATCGACCCGGTGCATGAACTGTTAATGGATGCTGACGAGGCAGAGAGTACGGCAGCCAGCACTGCCCCTGCAGCTCTCATCACTACAGGTACAGGTGGGAATGCATGTCCCGCCAAAGAAAAAGAAGTGGCGGCTGGTCAAGAGAAAAACGTTGCTGTACAGAATCTGCCTCTGGCAACTGAAGTGAAGAGTATTCCAGATCCACGGGCATCTGAAACTGAGGAAAAATGCAACCTTGAAGACCAACAAACAAAAGATGAATCACCAGAAATCGTTGAAGAAATGCCTGACGCAAGTCAAGTAAACAAGAGACCCCTTGAAAACGTAAAAAGCCAGGAGACCGAAGACAAAGATCTTGAAGAGGAGGCCAAGTGGAATTTTGTTACCACCAAGAAAGGACGCTACAATGCAAAGCACCGCAACCGACAGAACTCAGAGTAGCTAACAGTGACGGAAGCCTGGCACGACTACGAAGGAAACCCGACGACAGACAATTCGAACTTACGAAAGCATGGTCATAAGGCAAGTAATTCGGAAACGAAAGGAAAATAACCTCTACGGGTAGCTCGCATACATTGTATCCATAACTTTATAGAATGTGCGAATTGCAAGAACCTTGTTGTTTTGCATCTCTAAATGTTAGGGGACTGAATTCTAGCCGTAAACAGTACCAGTTGCAACGGTTGCTAGCTCAAGAACAATTAGATATTTTAGCAATTCAAGAAACCAAAATGTCTGAAGATGAGCAAGTTGAACGAGCCTTACAACCATTTCTTTTGAAATACGAAGTGTGTGTCAGTCATGCCGTAGGTACATCAGCAGGATGCTTCCTCTTCCTAAAAAAATCCTTAAAGCTTACTAATTTGTCGGTAATTTCTCATGACCAAGGTCGTTTCATTGTATGTGATTTCACTATGTCAGACCTGTCATGGCGAGTTATCTGTATTTACGCTCCAAATAGGTCAAGAGAGAGAGAGGTTTGCTTTAACTATCTCCGTCAGTACTTGGAATGTGACCGCATTGTTGTATTTCTAGGAGATTTCAATTGTGTATGCAACGTTACAGATAGATCGGTGCGTAGAGATACCAATGACAACAGCGCGAACCTTTTAAGCAAGATGATCGACGAATGCAACATGGTCGACGTAACGGAAATGAGTGGACGGAAGGGACAGCTTCAGTTCACGCATTTCCAAGCATCCATGCATGCTCGCCTCGATAGGATCTACGTGTCATGCGACCTGATAAGTAATTTGCAAGAGTATAACGTGAAGTCCTTCTTTTTTACCGATCACTGCTTAGTAACGGCGACATTTGGAAAGAGAGCACGGTCGACGAACAAGTTCAAATGGGAACTCTGGAAGCTAAATGCAAATCTTCTCAAAGATGAAATTTTTGTTACTCACGTAAATGACTTATTCGAAAAGAATGCAGAAACAAATAGACAATGCCCACTGGAAAGGTGGGAGCACTTTAAAGAGGACCTCAAGCAAGTCGCAATTGAACGGTCAACTACTATAAAGTCAAAAGCGAGAGCTAAAGAACGGCAACTGAATAGGGACTTGCACGTGCTTCACAAGGCAGCATGTGAAAATCCTGGCGCTGGGCTAAAGGACATACAATTCCTGAAGTCAGAGATTGAGCTCTTACATCGGGAGCGTTACGAAGGTGCAGTTGTGCGTTCACGAACGAACAAATTTCTTTTTGGAGAGCAGCCTACAAAACGAGCGTTGGCTTCTGAGAGACAATACGCACTAGCAAAAGATATCTACGAAATCGAGTTTAATAATCAGATTACAACTGACACCAGCAGTATTGAAAAAGCCTTCGTTCTATACTACACCGAGCTCTTTGGGAGTAAAGTATTACGACCTAACTCTACAGGCCTAAGCGGTTTGATAGCGAACGTTCCTCAGTTGCAAGATGACATAACGGAATGGCTCGAAGGACCAATCACGCTTGGCGAAATTGAGAAAGCGGTAGAAGAACTGCCCAATCACAAAGCGCCAGGGCCAGATGGAATTTCGTCGGAATTCTACAAAAAGTTTAAAAATCGTAGTTGCACAGCGCTCTTGGGTGTGCTACGAGAAGCGTACGCGGTGGGAATGCTGCCGCCATCCTTCCTGAAGACTCACACCATTTTAATTCCCAAATCGGACGACCCCGTAAAACTGCGAAACTTTACTAACTATCGACCGATCACGTTGTGCAATACTGACTATAAGATATTCGCAAAAATACTGACACGTCGGCTTCAAAGTGTTATTAGCCAACTAGTTGGTAGCCACCAAACCTGCGGCATTAAAGGAAGAAGTATACAAACAAATATTCATATCGCAAGAAGCGTGTTGGAATGTTGCTCAGACGAAACAAAACAGGTTGCCATGCTCCAAATAGACTTGCAAAAAGCATTTGACCGCGTCAGCCATGAAGTTCTTTCGCAGGTGCTGACACACGTCAGAGTAGGTAAAGTTATCTTTGATGGAGTAAAAATGGCTTATAAGAGATGCACAACGAAACTCATTATAAACCATAATCTTACTACAAGCATCCCAGTTTTGTCTTCGGTCCGACAAGGGTGCCCCCTATCACCACTATTGTTTGCTTTATACCTCGAACCCTTCTGCTTGAGCATCGCTAAAAGCGAGAACGTTCGCGGTTATAACCTAAAGGAGGTTGAGGTAAAAGTCTTAGCTTATGCTGATGATATTGCCATTTTTTGCGCTGACAAAAAAAGTATTACCGAGGCGCTTTCTCTAACCAAGGTGTTTTGCAATGAAACTGGTGCTGCAGTGAACTGGGAGAAATGCTATGGGTTTTGGCATGGCTCATGGGCAACGCGGCCAACTGAATACGAAGGCGTCCGGTGGAGTGATACGCCTTGTAAATATCTCGGTGTACCACTCGACCAATATCGTAATAGCACGTCGTACTGGTCCGAAGTCACTAATGATTTGAAACGGAGAGTGTCAAAATGGCCAAATCGGGATTTGTCCATTTTTGCAAGAGCGACTGCATGCAATATTTTTCTTATTGCTAGGATTATGTATGTATTGCAAGTTCTGCATTGTGCCAGGAAGAACGTGCAAAAAATTCATAGAATTTGTGCTTTATTTGTTTGGAAGTCCGGATCTGAACTGATGAGGCGAGACAACCTCTTCCGGCGTATTTCTGTTGGTGGGATCGGCTTACCACATTTGTATGTTCGACAACTTGTGTCGAGGTTTTTCTTCCTCCGAGATCAGGAACAGCCATTTCTTCGTACAATGATTCAGACAAAATTGGCTTGTCACTTACCATCATTTTTGGTTTCATCGGAGAATTCAAAACCTATGGTCGCCGTAGGTTTTCTGAAAGAGGTCGTCGACTCTTTTAATTTTCTATCTGCACGATTTTCACGGGAGTACCTTTCCAGTGTCAAAAGAAAAGACCTCACACGGGCACTCTTGGACACACTTTTTCCAGTACCTATCTATCGCGCCTTGTTCGCAGATGGCCCAGGTCAGGATGTACTATGTCGAGTCAAAAAGATGTATATCCCTCCTGCAGTAAAAACTTTCTTTTTTAAACTACACACCGGAACACTACCTGTGAAAGTATGGATGAAACAAAGAGGAATGTTTGTTCCATGGTCGGTTGACTGTTTATTGTGTAAACAACCAGAAAGTGTTGAGCATGTTTTCATTGATTGTTGGGACGCCGTACTATTTTGGGACATCTTAAAGCGGACATTGAAAAAAGATCTGATTATCACACCCTATTACATCCGTTTTCTTCCAGTTGACAAACATGAGTTGGTTCCTTACGACTTATTTGTGCTTCTGGGGCTTTTCAGTATTTGGAAATCCCGCATGGCTGTTAGACACGCGGACATAAACGCCCACACCGTGGATGTATATTTCATTGAACTTGTCACGCAGATTAAGAGTATTTATGCCCCCGCCGGGGGACCCCGAGTGGGCACCTTTACTAGACACTCTCATTCAAATGAAGCAGCTGTAATAACATTGTAATGAAACCTTTCTAAAAGTAATTCTTCCATCGGTCACATATGTGCTATAGTTGTTTAAGATCACAGTTTGGGACTTTTTTGAAATGACTTTTCGTAAGTGTCAGTGACATGTTCATGCTGAACTTTACAAGCCAACGACGCTGATGTGCATTCTTTATGTACTGATTGGAATGAGTGAGAACTGCGTGCATGTCTACCACGTATCATACCTCACGTGTGTTTCATACTTCACCATTCATGTTAGTATGTTGTAAATAGTGTGGCGAATGCTTTGTGTACTTGAACATTTTCAAATATTTCTGCAAACTAAAATTAAACTGGTTTAAAAAAAAAAAAAAAGCCTTCATAGCTCTGTGGTTAGCGCGTCTGCCTGCTGATCAAAGGGTCAACGGTTCGAATCCCAGCCGGCGCCGGTCTTTTTTATTTATTTATCGACCCGCGGCGTAAGAGGTTAGATAGCCAGATAGATAGATAGATAGATAGATAGATACATAGACGAAAAGTGCGTGAAGTATCCAAAGAATGCTATTCGCATTAATAAAAGCTGCAATTTTTATACCGTAAATATTTTTATATATAACGCCTGCAAACTTGCGTACTAAAATTAGTTAAAATACGTTTATTGAAGTTTATGTTTGAAGAAAAATAAAATGAAAAACTTGGCTTCTTGCACAATTCTTTAAAAATTAGTGTATTTTCTGGGAATGTTTAATACATTTTAAAATAACGTCATTAAGCTCAAACGTTTTAGCAGAGGAATGCTAATGCTCTGTTCACTTTAACAAAAAAAGGGGTTCTCCTGTTGTTCGTATTGCTTGCATTGAACGAAATAATATTTGTAAAAAGCCAAAATTGTCAAAATTTTGAACAGCAAAAAACAAAAATCATCCTCGATTTTTTCAAAATTTGCTGAACGAGCACTTGAAAATCGGTAGTTGATGCTCTGACCACAATGACGCTTAGAAGAGTGACGTAGTTGTTTCAATAATGTAGTCACTATCTCGAAAGCGTGTCTCCGGTGCGTACGTAGACGACACAAGTGACAATGTGATTGGAACGACTATACGTCACTTACCTAAGCGTCATTGTTGGCAGGGGTTGCGGCGCGCTTTTGGCACGCAATTTTTGAATCGGTCTAGAAAACGTGAAAATTTAGCACTTAATGACTCAAAAACCTATACATTTTCGCAAATTTCTTCAATTGGTCAGGCTTTTAACTTTATTTGCCATCAATACTGCACCGGCAACATGACTCCAGAACCAATCATCAAAAAGTTAATTAACATGTTTTAGTTAATTAGTCAAATTACCATAACGATTATTCCCACATCTGATGCCCACCGAGCCTGATAAAAATGTGGCGAAGACGGCACTCATCTAACTTTCACCTCGTTTAAAAATATATTTTCGAATGAAAATAACACAGTTTGTATGCATAAAAATGAAAGACGTTTACAATTCTCTGTAATGCCGAATTAGAGCGCAGCTCTTGAGGAGGAGGAGGGAAGGGTCCGGAGAGGAGGGAAGGGCACGGAGGGGAATTTACAATATTTCTTGGCACTTGAAACAACAAAATATATACACACGCAGAATCATTGTTTTTACATCAACATCTTACGTGGAAGAAGGTCGAGGCAGATTTTTTGACGGAAGTCACATGTCACGGCTTGCTGAAATAAAAGGACGAGTATCATATGGCAGGACTCCAGGAAGAGTCAAGACGCATACTTGAGTGAACATGCAGCGTACTTTGGCATTTGTTGCTGTTTGTAGCATTCTTGCAATGCATATACCTTCGCCGGCAGAGAGTACCGGCGATACCAATGGACTAGCAGACCAGTTCTTTCAGGTATAGTTTTATGCACTTAAATCTGCTAGGTCTCCCAGACATTATATTTGTAACCAACCACACATATTTGAACCGATAAAAAACTTGCTAAGTTAAAAGTTAGTGATTAATTTTATTTGTTAACTCATTATGGCAATTGCTTTGTGTCAAAGTATATGAAGATAAACATACATTTGAATAGCAAAACGAAAACATTTGTTGAACATTTTACGTTAGGTGCATGTCGCATGTCTTATTTTTTAGTGAAGTATTGCGTTCTATGGAAACGAGTTATTTAAAATGTTTTGCCGCTTAAGTAATGCCTATGAAGGGGTTTGTTTTAAGCTTTTTTAACATAGTCGCCATACTCAATACTCGCACCAGAGCTCTTAAATGTTTATACTTGAAGCATAACAAGTTTTTTCAACAAGTTACGTCTGTTGATTAACTGATCTCAGGTGCTCTCGGGGTTTGCATTGTCATATGGTAAGATATATAAGTGAGTATCCCTTGGATCTGCAACTAGAGTTACGAGTACGTTAGCGTTTATGAATAATTCATCCCTACACCCATAAAATGAGGCTGCATTTTTTTATATACGAGGGGCGTTCATAAAGTTCGTATTACTGTCACGAAGGAATAGAGATTCAGCAATCAAACTCGAGTAGGAGTTGAGACTTTCTCTACATGTTCGCCACCAAAAGTTACCCATTTTTTTCCGGCGATGAACCACATGCCGGAGGCCATTGTTATAGAACTCCTCATCTTGAGTGTTCAGGAATCGCTCCACTTCAGCAATCACTTGGTCGCCATCCTTGAAATGCTTTTCTCTTATTTGGCCACACTAGAAGCGTCTGTGCCATTTAACCAAAAGGGTCGTAAACTGGGACGTTGTTCCCGAACAACGCTCCCAGACTGGAATGAATATCATTGGCATTGCTTCCCTTCAAATGGAAAAAAAACGGATCACTGCATGTGCTTGGCACCGACGGGCGGTGCCATTTTTGTTTCTTCTCCCTAGCGGTGTTCCGAGCCACTATAGCATGCGATGTTTATACTGTGCGGAAACTAGAGGGACGCGCGCTCATGTTGATGCCTGTTTTGTTCCGTTTCCTTTAATTTTTTGTGCCGATAATACGAACTTTATGAACGCCCCTCGTACTTCCTCCTACAACAATATTTGATTTCTCCTTCGTGGTTTATTATTTCGTGCCACACCACGTCCACTGTACGAAGCAGTCAACAAAGATAATTAGTGTAGAATTATCTGTCTGTTTTCTGCACCAAATCTATATTTTTGTCCCAGTTTGACGTCGTGTCTCTGGCTCTATTTAATAATGTTCGCTGAGTTCATTTATTTGAGCACATTCTAGTCTAGAACGACTTAGTGAATTACCAGTATGTGAAAAATAAGGTTTCCGCTTTAAACTCTACATTAAAACTAAACTTTGACTTCGATAACAACGAATATTTGGCATGCACTTCAATATAATTAGACAAAACAGTGAACTTTATTGCGTTGAAGCGTTAAATGGACGCATATAAAAGTATACGTATTGATGTTCCTGTTTTTTACTTTGGCACACTAGAATAAACACTTCCTAGAGCAACCATGGAAGTGAAGGCAGGAAACATAAACAACATATCGCAAAAGTATTGTACAACACAATGTATTTAAAAATTTTAAGAAGAATATATATGCATCAATATGTCCTTCCGGCATCTCTTGGCGCATCATAGCCTAAGTTGCTTTTGCGCCATAAAACCTCAATCTACTACTACTACTATGTCCTTCCGAATTGAACCTATGATGAGTCTGTTCGCAGGTGGTTGTTTATTGCACACTACAGCACCTGATGAAACATAACGCTTACAACTTGGTGGGGTCATCAAACGCATTTAAACGTTGCATAGGAACACGTGCATATGATTGAACCTCATTTAATGTATTCCCATATGGTTCAGAAATAAATACAAGAAATTAAAAAAAATATCTAGTACTCTCTCAATAGTGAAACTATTAACTTTGCTATTAAGGCATAAATTACATTAAGTATTTGGGGGCTGAATATATTAACTGAGAACGGTACATGATCGGTGCTATTGAAAAATCTAATATAAACGATTAGGGCACAGATTAGGCACACACCAGGCCAGTATTAAAATAGGCTATCGCTGTGTGTGATCAGATTTTCATTTTTCTGATCAATACACTTCGACGCATTCAGTGTGCTACTGCTCGTTCAGTCCTGGAGAGGTACGGTCGCCTCCTGAGCACATTCGGAATAAACAAATGGGCTGGGCCAGGCTCTCTTGAATCAACGCCGGAGGAATCTTCGGCATAAGCGTTTAACTTGGTTTACCATTAAAAACATGTGTTTTTGCTTTATTGTATTTGTATTCACTCGCAAACAAATGTCCTCCTACCCCCCCCAAAAAAACAAAAAAAAAAACTTAAGTTTTTATGTTTTTTTTTGTATTGCCAATTGTGGAATAAAACCCATTGCTAACGGAAGTGATGTGGCACGAGACCACGCATTATTGTATTAAGCACTGTGCCCCCGCAATGATGCAATGACACCTATAAGCCACTGCGAGTTGTTCAAATAATAAATAAAGGAATTTGTAGGAAGAATTAATATACCGGATGAGTCAACCGAATTAAGCCGACTTCGAAGAAATCAGAAAACTCACTTTCGCATGATATGACACTGCACTTCACAAATCTTGTGTACACCCTTCTACTCCGCCTTCGTTGTTTTTTAGCAGTGTTGACTATACTAAGTTTGAGGCTAGATGGTGCATTTGATTGGTAAAAATATCGAATAAAATGATGCAACTTACCTTAGTTTAAAGGTACAAATAAAGATGATAGTTTACCTACTAACCGACGGGTTGTTAAGCCTTTGCCGTGTTAATGTAAAAAAATACTTTTGTGGGCGATTAGGACATTTGGCAACAAAAATAAGAAGGTAGAAGGAAGAAAAACCTCTTACGTTACTCCCGTTCCCCAAGTTTGTCTAATAAATTGCCTTAATGAACCGTAGAAACATACCTTAACTTTCAGTTCAGTTCAGTTAAGTTGAATATTCCCGCAAGGCACTTCAATAAAGGTCAATACATAAGACGCAGATGATCCACAAAGGCGAACAATGAGTGTTGCCGAGTAAAGTGCTGTCCAGACAGGCACGTACACCGCTTACGTGAAGCAGAACACGTAGAAATTCTCGCTTTCGCTTACGTCACCGCTTCGTTTTTACGTATTCCTTCCCGCCGGTGATCACGCGCTCTTCGCTTGCTTGACGAACGAACGCTGTTTCCGAACACTCTTTGTACTGTGGTGTGCTGGTGTTTCAAAACCTTCTTATAACATCAAGTGTGATCCCAAAGTAGTCGTTTATGCAAATGAAAGCTAAGGATAGCAACACGGTGAGCTTACAAAACACGGTTAACTCTAGGTTCCTTTTCAATAAGGAGCGCAAAATAGACACTAAATTGAAGCGTCAACTTTTTGGCCACTGGGAGCAACTGGCTTTTCGGCCATACGAAAAAACGACGCGGAGGACGGCTGCCAGCAACGAAGACGGCGCACCGCCTGAGCCTCCCGAGCCTTTGGCGCGCTCGGTAGGAAAAGCGTCGGGACTGCCCCGTGTCTTAGTCGCGGACGTTCGGTGCACCCGGTGCGAATCTTGAAAGCCTCCGGAGCAAAGGTACGAGAACATACCTGGACACGTTTGTCGCTACTCGAACGCCCGATGGCCTCCAACCAAATAGCATTCAGCTTGTCATATTTCCTGTTACATGGTGCTGAAGACTAACATCTCGCAAAACAACCGCGCATTATAGCACGCTAGCATCAGCAAAAACATTGCAGAGCAAAAAAACCGCTTTGGAAGCAAAGAAGATGCGCTACGAAAGCAAAGTTAACACCCCAAGAAAACGAAAGCAACAAACCGCGCTATGAGAACCGAAATCCCGCGTTGCTTCCTATCACTAACACCTGCGACAACTGCTAAACACACACTGCTTCACTTTAGGAAGTCTCATTCAAGCACCCGGGTCATTAGGAAACACTTATCGTTTAGGCGAAACGACTAGTCGAGGTAGGCGAGACAGGCGGGAGCAGAGACAGCGGCGGCCATGCTTTTGTTTGTTATGGGATGAATCCAAACGGAAGTGCGTGTCTTGTAAACCTTTTTTAAAGAATAATAACTCTTTCATATCACAAAGGTTTAACAACCAAGAGCTAAGCTGTCCATCAATCACTTAGCGAATGAGAAGAGTTGCTATCGCACGTCACTCCGTGACGAATAGCAGTCACACCGTGACGTATATTACCAACTTTGTGGCGCGCGATTTAAAGCGGACGAAATAGCCGCAAACTAAAATCAGTCTCGCGCCATAAATAATGCTGTCCATTTTTTTCCCGCGGAAACATTGTTTTGTGACATGCTTGTCCAAATTAGGCAGTTTAAAAAAATTTTTTTTTCTTTGCGGTTATTTTTTAAAGGCCGGTTTTTACATGCAGCGAAGCGCTGATGTAGCTCTGCTCACGTGTCCTCAGCTACTTATCGCCTGCAATGAGCAGCAGTTTTGACGGTGCGATATAAAGCTGGTGAACGCTCCCGTCAAGCAAGCGCTTAGCGTGAGGTCAGGGCTATGCATGTAGCGCTCTGCTGCATGTTGAACAGGCCTTAAGCTGAGACTGAAGCCAATGCCACAAGCACGAGCATTTCATGCCGCTGGTTTGAAGTGCTCTTCCGCAGAACGTGCACTCGTGCTAGAAATATACGTCTCATAACTAGGAGCGCGGGCTAGCTCGCGCGTGTAGCCTTGACTGCAGTCTCAGCTTAAGGGTGAACAGAGCAGTGTTGCGGAATGGGCACTTCCCATTCCATCCCAATTCCATTCTGAGGAATTAGAGTTTCCGACAATGCAATTCCTTTCAACTCCTCAGAACAGAGACAATGAGCCCCCTCCTACTCCTAGAGTGTTCGAACTACACAATTCCATTCCTCTAATTCCTAAATATGAAAACGGGCCATTGACAGCCACATTGTATTACTAGAAAAAAGCAGCATAAAACTGCTGACATCAAACGCGGAGACTACTGAAAAAGTAGCCAAAGCTTCCTCAAAGCCCTCATTCCAATAAACCGAACGGTGGTCACACAACGCGCTTTGTGGCACTCGGTGTCACTTCAGACATCAATCGCGCGACCCAGAGCCGTATACAGGGGTTGAGCCAGGTGAAACAAGCTTCGGAGCAATTTTTGGAGCAGAAAAATATGGATTTTGGAGCAGCTTAGGAGTACAAATTTTTCGTTTTGGAGCAGCAGTTTACGCATCTTGGAGCAACTTCGGAGCAGAAAAGTCTACAGTTCGGAGCAGATTAGGAGCAGAAAATGTTAGAGCAGCTTATCAGCAACTGAAATTATAAAAAATCAGATTGAAATCACAGAAATGTTATTTTTCTTTTTTAATCGTTTTTTTCCTCCCTGGTTTCAATAAGTCATCAGCGCTGTTACGCACCAAGATAAAAGATAAAAGAAAAAAAAACGGAAAAGGCAAACCCGAGTTTAATGCTTATAGATGAGGACAAGAAACACAGGCTTGTTGCAAAGTTAGGTGGGCACCAAGTACCTCAAGCTTATACGAACTTGTGCCAAAGCTCCATTGTAGTGCAACACTTTTTAAAGTGGTGATTCGAGAGCATGAACAGGGAAGCACGATTTGCTAGAACCAGACATCGATCGGACTCTCGTAAAAAGCACGTGCAGATAGAAAAGAACTCACCACAAAAGTGAGTCACAAGGTAAATAGTGAATTGGTAGAAAAACTATGAGCAGCACATGCACGCTAAATACGGGTGTGTGACCGATCCCTTCGATTGTTCACGCACTGGGCGCGTTCAGTAGCGGCCCCGGAGTCAAGGAGTCACTGACTCCTTCCACTGGACGGCCAAAAGTCACTTCCGGTGCACGTAACTCCGGGGCTAATTCCGGCAAAGTTGGTCGGACAGGCGCGAGTCATGCAGCCTGACGACGAACCGGTCTCGTACGATGCGGTCCTCCACCTTCGGTGCCAGATAATTGCACTTTTTGACGAGGCTACGCAACGCCGCGAAGAACGCGTCAACGGTCTCGCCCGCCAACTGCGTGCGCTTGTGGAAGCGACTCGACTCGTACACCTCGTTGACAGGGTGCACAAAGTAGACCGTGAGCTTGGCTGCGACGTAGGCGTACGTGCGGTAGGCCTCGTCGTCCGGCATGATGGACGAAAGGACCACGCGAGCTTCAGGGCCCATGCAGCATAGGAGGGTGCGCACTTTGGTTTCTTCAGACGGAGCCAGGCAGGCCACAGGCTGGCTTCGTCGAACGTGAACGGCGGCGGGGCCCGTAGAGAGAAGGCAGTGGCTCATAACAGGAGCGGCGAGACAGCGTGCGTTTCCAGGGTGTCCGGCATTTTGGAGGCACTACTGACACCATGAAGAAAGCTCGAGAGCGCAAAGCACAGGCGCGAGCGGCCGGGGCGGCCGAGAGTGAGCGGACCCGCCAGCCACGAAAGCCCCAGGTTTATTCCGCACATCGTTTAAGTATACAATCGCAAAATCCGAAGGTGGCGCCACGGTTCATAATTATTCAGTGGCTAGCACTAGTGTCCTTTACAGCAATGATAATTTAGAATTACCATCTGAAGTGTGTCAGGCCCCTTTAAATTCCCTTAAGAGCGAACCCGAAATAAAAACAGTTTTATTTCGGGTGGATGTGCTGCAATATTCGTATCCTCCTGAATAAAAAATTGTGTAGCGACCTACATATTGCACTTTTTTTGCTTATTAAAAAAACACATTTTTTATAACATACATCTTTTACCCTAGCACCTAATAAGAATAAACTTCCGGCAGTTAACCGCCCCCAAAAGTAAACAAATGAATGAAAAGCTCGGGTTAATGCTTGTGTGAACACTGAAAATTGCTTGGCTCATTTTAACATGGCCCGTGATAGTCCGAAATAAAGGTGATCACTTATTCGGTCACTTGTTTTTATTAAACGTATTTTTTATGTGCCGTTTTTTTATTCATACCAGACTGGCGTGGGATGTTAGGTCATTCTTAGACGAATTGTTTACTTTCTCATTTTACCTTTTCGCATACCCTGTTGGCCTTAGAAAGTAGGAATATATTTTTTTGTTGCTGCTCCAGATGTTTTTTTTAACATAGCCAAATGTGGCAACAAAATATCTAGATGTCCACTACATGGTGAACTAAAAAGAACGATGCTTGAATTCCGTTTTTGATTTTCCTTGTTCATTACAGTTTCTTGAAGCACTTCAAGAAAATGAACCTTTGTACACAATAAAGACCACCGAGGAGAAAATCCTCAGAGAAGATACAGGAATTACGTTAGAATGCGCCAAGGCTACCAAAATGGAAGCTAACAAGACTACAGCAAAATTGTGCACGGTGCTTAAGTCAGACGGAAAAACAACGTAAGTATTTAGCAATTCCTTAAAATGCGAAAACATATTGGTCGGTGCCAGTCTTGTACACGTTTCTAAAAAAAGTAATCGATTACAATTACTGTTACTCTTGGCTAAAACGTATTCGATTAGATTACTTGATTACTCAACAGCAAAATTAATTGGACATTACTTTAAGAAGTAGCCGTTACTTTTCCGATTACTTTATTGTGTGAAGAAATACATCTTTAGCGCTCGTAACAAATGAACTACTTCCAACCTATATTTCACATTTTCACAAGTATTGAAGAAGAAAAAACGGGTTCCCTCTTCGTGGTCGTTGCATCTTCTTGGAATCTCAGGTTCCAAATAGAAGGTATTTTGTTCTCTTGCTTTATATATTTTCTTGTGGTGGCAAGTTGCAAGTACAAGAAAATATATAAAGCGCGTGTGTGTGCGAAAGAGAGTAAAGGCCTCTTGGGTGCCGGTGGCAACCAAGAGGCCCTTACTCTCTTTCGCACACACGCGCTTCTCCAGATATTATTCACATGTGGATGAACTCGCATGTTATACAAAAGAGCAGTAGCCGCAGGATTTGTAACGGATCATAGCGTGGTACCCATTAGCGGGAGAGATCGCCCCGATCACTTTACAACTCGAAACCTTGCTTGTCACAAAGACCACGCAGGGTCAATACGGGATCTTGACGTGTATTTGAACTGGCTGTGTTATATTTTGCATCCTTTTTAGATATTCTTGGGTTCTGGTTCTCCAACGGGCTGCGAGTAGCTAGGTACCGTAAGCAGGATTGTTTCTTTTTTATTTCTGTGTGTGTGCTCGAGGTGGCTAGTTTGAACGAAGGACTTACAAAGCTACATTCTGCTCCCTCAAACTTTCGCCCTGAATGGTCTTTGTCATGCACTGGGATTTCCTGGGGCTTCTCACCCCCAGTCCCAGCTCGAAACAAAACTGATATTCCATAAAAACTGTACATACAAAGGGGCTGACCCCGTTTCCTACAGCTCCGCAATTTATTTTATTTTTTTTCCGTTCGGAAAAAGATTTAAATTTTATTTTTGGCATTTCAGAAAAAAAAAAGCATGTGTGCGGAAAGGGGGGGGGGGGGGGCTCCCGTGGAAAATTGGTAACGGTTAGAAATAATTTTTATTACTTCAAAAAGTAATCAGAGTACTCTTCTGATTACTGCCTAATAAAATTAATCAACTGATCACACAAATTACTCCAAAAGTGATCGATTACAAATAATTTCATTACTTGTAATGCGTACGGTGCAAGTCTGGTCGGTGCACAGGTGTATTATGCTTCATACATTTCCATAGAACTACGTGTGGGTAGCACTAAATTCACTGGATCCTAGAAAAGAAGAGTCATTGCGTTCTCTGCCTACTAGCCGGACAGAAACAAATACTGACATACATACAACCAAAACATCTCAAGGCGATTGGTCAACGTGTCTCCGTTGCTCTGGCAATTGCCATTTCGGCCCCTTCAAATCTTCTAAGCTTCGAGAAGGTCGTTCTAATCCAGTTGCACCAAGATCACCATGGAGCATCGTACTGGAGGAGAAGATAAACTTCATTTGCACTGTGTATGCAATCAACTTATCAATCACGCACATCTCCACGAATCTCTTGTAATGATATTGTTCTTTTTGCGCATTGGAAGACAAGACAATTATTTTTCAATGCCTCCAAGCACCGACCCCGCAGGTTGTGGTGTTACGAAGATGTACGCTTGTTTCTATGGTGTGTGGATGGCAAAATCTCGATGGACAAGAAACGCCTCTATGAAGCTACCCATCATCAGCGAATTTAGATTGGCTCACCAAGAACGAAGAGGTCAAAGATAAATTGCTCATATTATGAGCCAGAAATGGCGACCGGGATGCAGTGACTTTACATGGCACAAGAAATAAGAGGGAGGTTCAGGCTTCGCCGAGTCGCGCGAGAGAGTCGCGTGAACTGCCCGTGCCGCAAATCACGCAAGCTTGACCGCTGTATTGTGGAACCCCGGCTGCCGGAACGGCGTCTATCGCCGCTTCAATCAGACAGGAGCGCGTCGCGTTGACGCGAGTAAAGTCCTGTTCACATATGCGGTGGAGCGGTACAAGCATAGCGCTGACTTCGCGCTAAGCGCGTTCTGACGGGAGCATTCATCAGCTTTGTATCGCACTGTCAAAACCGTTGCTCCGGCAGTGGGCAGACGGCACTAACGCCTACGCCTCCGAGGACACGTGAGAGCGACGGAGCTGACCGAGAGTCGCAGAGGCCGGCCCGGCGTACTCGGCGCCTCGGTCGCAGGTGGACGGGCCTAGCTCCGAGAACCGGCCTTAAACAAGCAAGAGATAAGAAAGGACGCGTCTGGGCAATGCGCGGTTCTCGGTGGTATTTTCTGCGTGACGTCACTTCCGTGACTAAGTTTTCGTAACATCGAGCTCCCAGCTCGCCATTGTCTTCCAAGCACGGACAAAGACTTAGTTCTACGTCAGAGCTGAACGGGTTAATTTCCAGCAATTAAGATATAAATATGAGAGCCAGCAATGAGACCAAACAGTTAAGGCGAAATAGGACTATTAGCAATTTCCTGTGACATAGGAGGCTCTGTTGCTCAGACAAAACGATCTTTTCTCCTGTTATCCTTGTGACCGGAAACCAAGCGTCTGTTTTGATCATTGCAATATTTATAACCAATTCACGTCATGATACTATTACTAAGAATTCCGATTTACAATATTTTTGAAAAGCACTCAGTCTGATACAACACTTTTTTTTTTCATTTCAACTTTAAGAATCTTGTCGAGGGAGGGTATTGCAGAAAGTATAACACTCATACTAGAAGATACCTAGAGGAAACAAAACATGCGTAAATTATAGAGAGAAAGACATAGAATAATAAATTTAAAAGAAAACAAAATATCAAGGTAAAATAAAGCAGAATAAACATGACTAGGATGCCGAAAATAGACCCTGGAGAAGGGGAACAAGAAGGACATTTGCATTTAACTGCATTATAAACTAAGATGCAACCGGGAGCACAGATTCGCTTGGCTGCTGTTCGAAATGCAGATGTAGTTGGGAGAAACTATGTGGTGGCGAAGGTCATTCCACGGTTTCCTGGCGTGTGAAAAGAAATCAATTTAACGAGGTCACTTACTTTACACTTGAAATGGAGAGTGTGCTGGTAAGGACAATATATATAATGGGAGGATCATAAAACACAGGGACGGACAAGACGCATTCTCAATTGGCAGCAGCAACCGTTGGCAAACCTGCCAACTGGCAGGTTTCGCCAGTTGGGAAATCGTCTTTTCCATCCCTGCGTTCCATATTCCATCGAATATTTATATTTTACGCTTTTAGTTTTGATGAGCGTCAGTTTAATAAACGGCCCGTACAAGATGTAGCTTCGTATGTATAGTGTGATATAATGGGGAAATGACCGAAAATTAAATATTACTCACAAAAAAGTGATGGAGTAAAAACTTTCGAAGGGGTGTTTATACCAGCACACCGACGGATGTATAGATTATACGAGTACACTTCTTAAGCCGGTGATGTTTGTGCCGTCAAATAGCTTGTGTATAAACATGACTGAGCTATTTTAGTTGGGTTCGAACTTATAACTAAGGTAACTTTAGTGTGGGTCCATAAGACGGCGCCGTATTCTAAGTTTAGGTGGACCAATGTGTGAAGGATAGTCGTTCGTTGATAAACGTTGCTGGTCCTCCAGCAGCTAACAAGGGGTTTATTTACACATTTTACAATCTCAACGGCAATCAGCACGGTACGCTGTCTATGACACACACAGAAGCATTCTTCGTCACAACACGTCATCCTCGTCGAGGGGCCCGGGGCCCCGGATCTCTCCACGGCTCCGTCCGGTGGCTCCATCTTGCGAGGGATTCGGGAAGCCGACCTTGCGCCGATTGCCTGCTCCTCTCACGGGGATGGCGATGATCCGTCGTGCAATATTCAACATCCTCCCCGCCGAAATGAGCAGAGCTCATTGACTCCTGGCCTCCAGCGGATGGAGAAGCTGGACTGGTCGTCGAACCGCGGTTCCACCAGGCAATCGGATCGCACAGGAGCGGATATGTCCATCGCGCCCAGGAAATACCTCGGTAATGCGGCCGACCTTCCACGTTTGTCGGGGACGGAAGTCATTATGAAGCAACACAAAGTCACCGATGCGAAGGTCACTCGAGTCTGAGGGAGCAGCGTGGTGGTACGATCTCAACGCGCACAAATACTCCGTGCGCCAGCGCTTCCACAAGGAGCCCGACAGTCGCTGGCGGTATTTCCACCGACGTGTTAGCTCATTTCTAGTGGACGCTGTCGGTTGTTCTCCGTGACTTGGCAGAGAGGTCAGACGTCTTCCAATAAGAAAATGTGCTGGGGTCAACGGCTCTGGTTCATTCACGTCAGAGGAGAGAAACGTCAAGGGGCGGGAGTTTATCACAGCCTCGATATCCGCCAGTATAGTGCATAACTCCTCAAACGTGACGTAGCTGCACCCAAGTACCTTCTTCAGTGGTGCCTTTGTTGAGCGCACCATCCTCTCCCAAAAGCCACCCCACCAGGCTGCTCTTTCCACAATAAATTTCCATTCAATTCCCTGCTGAGCCAGGTAGTTGAGCATCTCCTGATCACGAGCCGCTCTCCACAGTCTCTTCAATTCACCAGCAGCACGATGGAAGGTTTTGGCATTGTCAGAGTAGATTGTGCGGCAGAGCCCACGCTGCGCCACAAAGCGACGAAATGCCAAAAGAAAGCTGCCTGTTGACAGGTCGGTCACTGCCTCTAGATGAACCGCTCTTGTAACAGCACATGTGATTAGCAGGATGTATGACTTTTGGACTTTGCCCTCCGTCTTGGTCAGGACTGGTCCAGCGAAGTCGAGACCCACTACCGAGAAGGGTGCTGCTTCCGATATTCGGTCTCTGGGAAGTGGCGCCACCGGCTCTGTCGCAGGTTTGCTGTTCATTTTCTTGCACACAAGGCAGCGGTTTAACACCTTCTTCACCGCCTGCCGAGCTCGGACGATCCAGAAGTTCTCACGCAACTGAGTCATTGTATCCAGACACCCAGCATGCAGCAGCCGCCGATGTGTGTTCTTGATCAGAAGTTCTACAAAGTGGTGTGTTGCAGGCAACAGAAGCCGGATGTGCAGCCTCATAGCTGAGGTCTGAGAACTGCAAACGTCCTTTCAGTCGCAGCAGCCCTTCATCGTCCAGAAACGCATTCAGACTTCGCAATTCTGATGACTCGCTGAAATGTTTGCCATGCTCCAGGTGGCTAAGTTCTTTGCCAAAGGCCTCTCGCTGCACCTGACGAAGCAACAAGAGACGGGCCTCCTGTATTTCTTCTGTGTTAAGTGGTCCCCTCTGAGTTCCTGCCTTCCGTTGGCAGTTACTTGTGAAACGCCGAAGCCAGGCTGTGACTCGTAGCAGGCGGTTCATCTCACTGAACCTCTCAATAGGTATCACTGATTGAAGGGAGACTGATGTGACATGTCCCACCACCTGTGCAGATGACTTTCTTTCCTCATCACTGGACGGACCCGGGATGCTGCTGGGAGTAGCTGGCCAGGTTCTGGGCAACTGTGACAGCCACATTGGTCCTTTCCACCACTTGTCACAACCCTTTAGTGCATCTGGAGCGACACCCCGAGTGAGCAGATCCGCCGGGTTGTCAATTCCTGGACAGTGTCTCCAATCACTGGGCTCCGTCTTCTCTTGAACTTCCATGACGCGGTTTGCTACGAAGGGTTTCCACTGTGCTGCTGGACCCCTCACCCAGTGAAGCGCTATCATAGAATCAGTCCACAATGTCACTGTCGAGAAGCTCAAGCTCATTGCCTGTTTCAAGTAGGAACACATTCGAGCACCCAATAATGTTCCCATCAACTCTAGTCCGGGAAGTGTAAGAGTCTTGATGGGAGCGACACGTGTCTTGGCCATGATAAGCGTCACGGTTGTCTGGTCTCCATCATCACTCCGCGCATAGGCAACCGCTCCATAGGCTTGTGAACTCGCATCCGTGAAAATATGCAACTCCGTCGCCTCTCCAACCAAAACATAACGACGAGGAATCGAGATATCTCTGAGATGGGGCAGAGCGTCAATCCATTTGTCCCACCTCACGCTTATATCTGGCGGCAGAGGTGTGTCCCAGTCCAGTCCGAGGGTCCACAACTCTTGCAGCAGCATTTTCACTGTTATCGTCACGGGTCCCAGAAGACCAAGAGGGTCGAAAATTCTCGCTGAGGCCTGTAGAACGAAACGCTTGGTGTTCCGGTTGGTGGTGAGAAGCTCCAGTACGGCTCCCAGGGAATACTTGAGCTCGTCACTTTCTCTATCCCACTCAAGCCCCAAGACTCGAGTCACAGCTGTGGTTGTTGTTGACGTCTCGCGGGACGGGTTTCCAAGGCCATCCCTGTTGAATCGTTGGAGCAACAGGTCACTGTTCGTACTCCACTTTCTCAGCTTCATTCCGGCTGAATCCAAAATCTGTCGGGCTTCTTTGTATAGGCTCGCTGCCCGTTCTTCTGTGTCGGCGCCAGTAATCAGATCATCTACATAGAGGCACTTTTCCAGTACTTTTGCTGTGTCAGTCAAGTCCTCCGAGACGCTTGCTAGGTGGTGCTTAATCGTTGCTGCCAGCATGAACGGGCTACTCGTGGCGCCGAATGGAACACGTGTCATGCGCCAAACCTCGATCTGCGCACTCGTCGAGTCCCGCTCAGGTGGACGTGCATACCACAAGAAGTCGGAGGGCATTGCGGTCTTCCTCCTTGATTACGACTTGCAAGAAAGCCTTCTCTATGTCGGCGGTGATTGCAATGGCATGTCGACGGAAGTTCAGGATCAGCTGAAGTTGGCCTGGATTAAGGTTTGGGCCCGTTGACAATGTGTTATTCAGTGACAAACAACCCGGCGCTTTCGCAGAGGCATCGAAGACGATGCGCACCTTCGTCGTTGAACTGTCAGGTCGGAACACTGCACGATGGGGCATGTAGTAAACCCGATCAGAAGTGTAATTGACCTCGGTTTCTGGTACCCTTTCAGCAAAACCCTCTTCCAGGTAGTTGCGAATCAAGGTGTCATACTGAGTCAGCTTCTTGTTTCGCCTGAGACGCTGAACCAGCTTGACCAATCGTTGTCGTGCAACTGACTCATTGCTTTCTAGTGGTCGGTCTAACGGCTTCCAAGGGAGACTTGCCTCATAGCGCCCGTCGACGAAGTTCAATGCACGAGTGAAGTCTTGTCTTACTTGTGCTCCCTCGTCTTCCGCCTGGCAGTCCTTACTTGAGATGCCGAGGCTCTCCAGCTCCCAGAAGGCTCGAACCTCGCTAGAAATGCCAGGCGCCGGGTAAACAGCACCGACACGGAGCACGACCACCGTGGAACAACACATCGTTGAGGCCACCTGCGGAATTGGGCCCTGCAGGGTCCACCCGAAGTCTGTGTTCACTGCAACCAGGGATCCTTGGAGGTTTCGCACTTCCCCGTTGACGATACTCCAGTAGCTGTCGGCTCCGATGAGTACCTCAATGTCCCGGTTGTCGTTGCAGGCAGCGTGCAAGTGTCACGTCGGCCAATTCCAGATCCTCCGTCCCGGCGAGGTGAGCCACGTTGTCCGGTAGGACCAGCCGGTCTGCGCAGATCTCTTCCATTTTAAGAGCTTCAATACAGTGTTCTTTGCGGCTATATTGGCTCCTGAGCCACACCCGAATTAGGCGCCGCTTCGTCTTCGTAACGTTCTCTACCCCGCCGAACGGGTAGACGGTCACCTCTTCTTCCCCGATCACCTCTAGGTTAAGTTCTCGTGAGACGTGCTCGGTTACGAAAGAACTCTGGCTGCCCCCATCGAAGAGACAACGGGCGAGACGCTTCTGGCAGGGTCCGTCTACCCATACCAGCGCTGTTTGTAGCACACAGTACAGCACAGTATTCTTGGTACTGTTGTTCAGCGAAGTCGTGGAGTGCAGTTCAGTAGCGTTCTCCTCGTCAGCTGGCGATGCGGGAGGGTCGCAAAGTGGAGTAATATGACGACGGCCACATTTCGCGCAAACGGAAAGACCAATTCTTGCACTCTCGCGTCATATGTCCTTTCTTAGCGCAACGGTAACACCTTCCTTCGCACCGGAGCTTGCTTTTCTTCTCCTCCATCAGAATCGTCGCGTTGCACTCAGCCGCCTCATGCTTCTCCGAATCGCAAAGACGGCACCTCGATTTGACATAGTGGGTGCCCAGCTTGAGACTAGCAGCTGAGCCCTTTCCCTTGGCGTAGTCAGAATGCTTGTCCCTTGGTTGATGGCCCCTCGAAGGCTTCGTTGGAACTTGCTCACTGCCTGTGTTGGACCATTCTCGGCTCTCCAGTTCCAGTCGAAGCGAGCTGAGGACGGCGTTGAGAGTCGAGCTGTCGATGACGTCCTTGTCCGCGGCGTGAGCCTTGTGGTACTCAACAACCCATTTCGTGGGTAATACTCGGAACAAGGCCGCGCACAACATGGCACTGTAGGAGTCAGGCGGTACACCCAGAGTCGTCAATCCGGCTATATTTCTCTGAACGTGGTTGTGCAGGCGACGCAGGGCGCTCACATCATCCAGCGATTCTACGTGCTGCAGGCTCAACAGCTGCGTGAGATGTTCCTGCACGAGGACGTCCTGTCGGCCGAAGCGCTCCTTCAATATCTTCACGGCATACTCGTAATTCTGTTCAGTTCCTTGGATGCCGCTCACGGCCGCTGCAGCCTTGCCCGTTAGCGCCGCACGCAGGTACAGGAACTTCTCGGTGTCCGACAGGGCGCTGTTCTCGTGGACGGCCAGTCGAAACTGTTCCCAAAATGGCTGCCAGCCAAGTTTGTCGCCGCTGAATTTCTGTAGTTCAAGTTTCGGTAGCTTGACATGCCCCGCGCCGTTTGCCGCTGAGGCGGCAGTCGTACTTGCGTTATCAATTCCTGCGACGGTCGTGTTCTTGCGTTGCAGGCGCTCAAGCCGTGTCCGGGTTCGTGTGATGAGCGCCTGGCGCTTCCGAACCAACGTTACTAAAACTCTCAGTTGGGAAACTCACCGTTGAAACCTGGGCCGCTGGCGTCCACCGAGACCGAGCTAAATGCGACAACAGCGCCACTCTGTATCATCTGGCTTAACTGTAGTCGCCTTGAGCTTTTAGAAAAAGCATGTTTTCGAGAAAAACCAACGAAGAAAACTCTTTTGCAGTAACGTTTATTGGAGATTAGTACAAAACGGGGGGCGCGTGTTGATTTCTAAAATCTTTAGGTTGCAAGTTTTGCAGTACAATTAATATTGTTTTTATACAACCGTGCCTAAGCGGTGATTTCAGGTTAGCGCGTCCCGAGCTAGGCGCATATTAACCAAGTAGTACTCCGCGGCGCGTCCGCTTGGGAAACGGTGGCGGTACCTAGAAGCCCTTTCCACAGTATCTGTTCTGGCCCCAAAGTGGCCGATTACAATGAAAATGGAAGTCACGTGCAGTTCCTCGACTGGCCGCTGCGGGAGAAATGACGGCGTTGTGATCGCCATTAGCTTGGTTCTCGTGGACGGGTCGGTGCCACTTTTTCAGAGCATTTTCAATGGCAGTTTCCCAACTGAGAGTTCTAGTAACGTTGTTCCGAACGCAAGCCATACTCCTCTCCAATGGCGTCGTCTCGAACATGCGGTTCGATGAGCGCGTCTTGTTGCTTTATCTCCTTGGCGAGGGCATCCAGCTCGTCTCTTATTTCCGCGATGCGGTCTTCTAGATGCGGTTACAAGCCTTCGGTAGTTGACAGCGTACTCACCTCTTCGTTTCAGCTCAACAGCTCCATAGAGTAATATACACAAGGTAAAGAGCGGACACTGCCATAGGCCATAGCGGTCCAGATAGACGAGGGACAGCTAGCGCTCCTAGCGGGCGTTATGAAACATAATCCAGTTCCGGTTCCGGTCAAGATAGTTTCGGTTTCGGTTTGGGCGCTTCTGCTCCGGTTATCCGGTACCCTTCTTCTCTTTCTCATCATCTTTCCTCCTTGCGTCGCTCCTCGCTAGGATCTCGGGAGCTCTTCAGCAATCGGAGCCGTGGTTTCTTTTTTCATATTTTTCATGTTGACCAGTTTTATTTTAATTTTTACAATATAATCCGTGCAAAATGTG
Source organism: Ixodes ricinus (assembly GCA_037355805.1). Classification (NCBI taxonomy): domain Eukaryota; kingdom Metazoa; phylum Arthropoda; class Arachnida; order Ixodida; family Ixodidae; genus Ixodes; species Ixodes ricinus. Next base: position 13,855 of record JAZHYW010031183.1, on the reverse strand, counting down.
TAAATCAAAACTTCTCCTTCACAAAACAGGTGCGTATATCTTGTTTGTTTGTTTTTTCGACTGTAAAACATTGAAGTTACACAATCTCCACATTGACTCCTGATTGGTGGATCATATTGAGGTCAACAACAGTAAGTGGTTCGAAAATATTTTATTGGACCACATTCGTATATACATGGTTTACTTTTTTCTTTATTGAGCGGTTCTCGCTGTATGTTTTATGAGAAGCATATACTGATACTCGCAAAAATAAATGAATATGAAGGAGTTCGGCATATTGTACACTTCGTAATACAATTTTTAGCAAACCAAGTTAACAAAACTTTTCCACAGGGAACATGCTGAAGGGTCCATTCGCTTTCACGCCGACTCGGGCTCGGGAAGTAAGTCAAGAAATAAATAAGACATCACTATCATTACCAGTCATAAAGAGTATAATAAGAGTGCAAAGCACACAGCGAAGAGTATGAATTCCAAATTTCCGGCTATTATAAAACATACGAATTGGCATAGCCCTAAACACACTGCGGGCGAGCCAATACCAAACACTGAGAACTCTATTCGCAATGATGTAAAAATTAAATAGCGCGAAGGTTAGAGAAGGGACAAAGGACAGAACATATAGACAGGACACGCGCTAACTCACAACTGACATTTTAATAGAAAAGAAGAAAAGGAAGCAGCTTGTAAATACAATGAAAAAGGAAGAAAGAGGATTCATAATAAAAGTAGAAAATTGAAAGGTATAAACTAAAATGGAAAGAAACGCAAAAGAAATGAAAGGGAACGGCGTGACTAAATCAATTCCGGGAAATACATGGAAATTAAAAAAAAGATTCTATAGCTTAAAGAAAGAAGAAGTTGAAGCGACCAGAAATTCCCACTGGATCAACCTCAAGTTGGCAACCAAAGGTACAGTAATTCTTTGTCAGTTAATGCCAGCGATGGTGCACTCACGCAAGCGTCTTCCTTTTCTTTGATGGTTAAGGCCTCGCATATTTCTCGTGAAGTCTTATTTCGGAACCGTCGTAGGATTTTGGTGTTTGTCAGGATCGGTTGGCATTTACAGTCTCTAACGTGTACTGCGAGATGCCCCGCTGGAGTTGATTTGAGTGATGTGGCATGTTCCCGCAACCTAGTGTTGACGCAGCGGCCAGTCTGACCGACGTATATCTTGCCACAAGTAAAAGGTATTTCATAAATCACCTGGCTTTGGCAAGGTACATACTTTTGCTTGTGTTTGATGGTGCACTGGACCTGTCGATCTTGAGGAGCATTTATCTTTGGACACAGCTTTTTGAGCTTGTTTGGTGCTGAAAATATAACAGGGATGTTATATCTAGATGCCACCTTTTTCACGTTATGTGACACCTGGTGAATGTAGGGAATCACTGCAGGGCGCTGTCTTGGGGGATTATTTTTTTTTCTGACAAACACCAAAATCCTACGACGGTTCCGAAATAAGACTTCGCGAGAAATATACGAGGCCTTAACCATCAACGAAAAGGAAGACGCCTGCGTGAGTGCACCATCGAGTGGCGTTAACCGACAAAGAATTACTGTATCTTCGGTTGCCAACTTTAGGTTGATCCAGTGGGAATTTCTAGTCGCTTCAACTTCTTATTTCGTTAAGCTATAAGTCGTTTTCTCAATTTCCATGTATTTCCCGGAATTAATTTAGTCACGCTGTTCCCTTTAATTTCTTTTCGTTTCTTTCCATCTTGTTTATACCTTTCAATTTTCTCCTTTTATTATGAATCCTCTTTCTTCCTTTTTTCAGTGTATTTTCAAGCTGCTTCATTCTCTTCTTTTCTATTAAAATGTCAGTTGTGATTTAGCGCGTGTCCTGTCTATATGTACTGTACTTTGTCCCTTGTCTAACCTTCGCGCTATTTAATTTTTACATCATGCATTTCCAACTAGCCCACCTCAATATCTTAGTACTCTATTCGGAATCTGACAAGATTCAACGTTCCTAAACATTCCTCGAAATACATTTGATCAAAAAGAATGTATGGCTTAAAAAAGCGACTAAAAAACTAATAGACAGTTCATACAATTGTGGATACATTTTCTTTCTATTACCTATAGCATCTATGCACTATGTTCCATAGAACATTCAGTAGAAAGAAGATAAATACTTTTGCAAAAGGGCCGTGATACACCTTTGCTGGAAATAAGGAAGACAAATGTTTCGAGTGCATGCTGCAACGCTCAATTATTACGCACTTCCTGTTTCTGATTTGGCAACCACCTCTGTTAATACACTATTAACCGTTAAACTTGTCTTAGTTGCTTTACAGCAACTGAAGAGTGTAACCAAACTTTGTCCAAGTTACGGTTAAGAAATGGAACATGCCAACACAAGCGTATTCTGCAAAACATTTAAAACAAAATCATTTGTGGCACTCTGAGCAATGCTAAAACTACCCAGACCTGAAAATGTACAATACAAGACAGCACACACTTCTCAAACATGCGCCACGCTCTTTATTACGGCAAGAAAGCGATTTTCTAGATGCTGAATGAAATTAGAGGCAGCCTGGGATTGTATATTAGATACCTGAAGAGTTTTTCAGGAACGTGATCTGTTTAAGCACAAGAAAGTGCTGGTGAGGCCTAGCCAAGCTGTCACACTCTTCCCTCAGCGGCTGAGAACAGTCACAGCTATGGAGTTGTCAGTTCAAGGAAATGCTTGATCAAATTACCCCTAACGTAACAAGTGGATAAGTCATCAATTATATGAAATCTGTATGATGTCAGCTCAGAAATATGCTCTAGTGGCGGGAAGTTATGAATTGGAAGACATTTTCAATTGTCAGCAATTGAACTTTCATGATGCAAAAATATTGGCAACTCCTTGAGGAGGTCAGCCTTGTCATCCTCTATGTTTCCATTGTTCGACAGTTTGAACAGTTTCTTTATCCCTATCTGTTTCAGTCCTGAGGTGAACTGCTACACTTTTATGCTTGTATCGCAGCATTGCATTTGTCATATAGCTCCAAAAATGTTCTGAAGTGGGTCTTGCTGCAGGCGTCGTGTAAGTAAGAACTTAAAGTCATGGCTGTATGAAAGCTCCTCCCAGAGCATGAGGACACTCTTTATAGTAACCTTGCCACCCTATCATGGTTTGTGACTGCATCCTACTTTGGACCTTCAATGCTGAAATACATCCGAGTTGCAAGTGAAGTAAATTAAATACCTCAGATTCTCCTTTCAGAATGGCATGACGCAACTTCTGCCATGTCTTTTTGAATTGTGAACAATTTAGAAAGCTGTCCATTCTATCGCAGAAAACGGCTGTAGCCATGGTGGCCTCAGGAAGCTCCTAAGCATAAACAAGGAATAGGATTGCAAGAGAGACTGAGGCACTCATTAGCTGTGCGGCACGTTTTACTTTCATGTTATTGAAAGAGTTTTGAAAACTATGTATCTCTAGTAAGTTTTCGGAGGCAATCGCAACATCATCTCATGGGTGGAACGATAATGTTTAGCAACATGGGACTTCTCAATGACCTCATTTCCAATGTAAAATTCGTGTGCTTGGAGATGGTTCCTGGTTGCTTCTTGATAAGGTGCGGAACATCAAAGATAAAGTAAACATATTCGTTGTCAACTTAAAAAAAACACGGCTTACCCACAGACACAACAAGTTGGTTGGCCAAGCTTGCGTTTGAAGCCCCCTGATCACAGACCGAAGCCTTTACTGTGAAGCCAGTCTTAAGCTCTTGCGATGAGAGAAATGAGGAGACTGCTGATAACAGAAAAGGGTGTTGAAGTGTGCACAACAGCGTATGCAAGTGAATGAACCCACCTCCTGAAAGTTCCAGAGAGCACAACAACCAAGTATCTATCTGAAACACCGTTCAACACCGTCATCTATAAATCCATGGAAAATGTCTTTCGCAGAGTCATAAGTCAAGTCCCTTTTCAAATAAATATCTCATCGAAAATCAAGGTGCACACAGGATTGCAGCCCGACAGCCCGTCGGAAACAACAGCGCGAGAAGCTCAAGCCGTTCAGTTCCACAAACTCACGCGGAGCATGCGAGCAAGCGGGCGGTCATGCGTCACCTATGTTTGATGCAAAGCCGACCGAACACGCTGCAGCAGAAAGCACAAACGGACTGCACGCACGGCACGAACGAACGACGCACAGACAAGCAGAGGCCATGCAGATTGATGCTGAGCCGATGGCGTGCAGGCAGGCAGGCCATGGCGGGTGCCATTCATCACGTGGATTTTGTGACGTATTAAATTAAAACTATTTAGTCGTTTTAAGTACTTTAAATAATTCCAAAGCATAACAATTTCAAAAATGAATAGTTCTCACATAATGAGTTTTAACTAATTTTAACCAAATTACAGAAACACACCACGTAGCGGAGGGTATTAAACACACTATTTGGGCCGCGAATCGGCCTTAGTGTCCTCTCTTTACGTTTACTATGTTACTCTATGACAGCTTAGCTCGAGACACCGTCCTCTTTGCTTGCAGGCGTTCCCTTGTGTGTTCGCATCGTTGCCGCCGAAGTTATATCTGTCCTCGCTATCTCAAGCAGCCGCTGGGCTCCCGGGTTTCGCAGCTGACAAGCGGTTTATTTAGATATTTACAATGGACGGCAACCAGAACGGTACGTTCTTCATGACACACACAGAAGCTTTCTTCTTCACAATGCGTCATCCTCGTCGAGGCGCCGGGGCCACGAATCTCTCCACGGCTGTCCGGTAGCTCCATCTTCCGAAAAATTCGCGAAGCCGACCTTGCGCCGATTTCTGCTCCTCTCACGAGGGGGCGATGAACCATCGTGCAATATTCAACAGTGGGGGTCCAAACGGCCCTAACGCCGCACCTTGTGCTTTCGATACTTTCAAACGTGAATGGAACTTTGAATTCATTCGGAAATCAGAGCATAATCTACGTTTTGTAAGCCACCGTAATCTACGTATGTACTGGCTCGTGCCGCGCTGTTGGCCGCTTCCTGCAGCGGCGGACGCAGAGCGAAGAAGATCTGACTCGAGATCGGCGGCGAACAGCCGCTGGCCCAAGCCCACATCGAGCGTCCGAGCTGGGGAACACGCAACTCGTTTGTTCCGGAAAAATTCTGCGCCATCTTTGAGGAAAAGGATGCAAATAAATATCGGTTGAATTCCCCTTAAAACAAAGATGTTTCATGTTCGATTTTAGCTTGTCCTTCACATCAGTTATACCCCCCCCTCCCACCCGCCTGCCGCAATGCCCCGCCAATTGCGTTCAGCATAAAGTAAATATAGGTAGGTTATTGAAGAAAGTGTATCAGTATTGGCTTGAGCAACACCGCCTAGATACTTCCATTATTTGCCTAGTCGTCACCAGGACGTGACACTGCTTGACCGAGCAGCGCAGCCCGGCTGTTCATTCGCTCCCTGTTGATTTCACGCCAAGTCATATTTGGCGCGAACATCAATGCAGAGGCTCGGCCAACATGTGGGTGATGTTACTCTGGCCCATTTTCATTCGAATTTTTCGCGACTGCAGTCGCGCTCTACATTTTTTGGTGGTCCTAAAAAGACATCACAGTTATCAGAAGTGGTAGGTACAGTACAACTGCCAGCCTGTATACTTCGTGATCATCAAATGTTGCATCCTTATTATTATAAAACGCGATATTCTGCTCACAAAGAAGTTGTAAATTAGTGTAAAATACAGCAACGTCTCCCAATCAAGAAACGATATCCTGATGCAGGCCATTTCACTACCATGACCTTATTTAAGTAACAAGTTTCGCGCTATCAATGTGCACTCTAATTGCAGACTTGTCGCTAGTCGGACACCACGACACATTAGGAATACGAACTTTTTGATAGTTGGGACACTTCTCGAGAAACGTTCACGTGTATTCTAACCGTCGATCGAAGTGATGGGACGTGTTCACTGAGAAAACGGGAAAGCACTCACTTTATCGAATGACGTTTTAGCGAACGCCGATGTTTAAAAAAATGGCACTTTCAACGAATAGTCGGCCGTCCCGAAGCGGCGTTCACGGAAGGGCCAAGTGGGCTAACACTTTTGTAAAGAGCCGCCGCAAACTGCCGCCCGAAGCGCCGTAAGCTCAGCGCGGGGAGCGGGAGGGGGGGGGGGGGTAAACGCGGTCCTGTTGTATGCTAAAGCTACGATTCGCTGAAATGTCGCTGTTTCCTAAAACGTCAATCGCTGATGTGATAGGGACCGACGACACACGAGCTATTACTCGCAAAACGCTCGGACCCTTCACTCCATAACTATAGAACCTACTAAGATGAATAGGAACATTTATTAAAATTCTGGCGAAGTCAGCCCTAGTTCTGTTCCATCTGGACGGCGCGAGAGTCACCGTTTCTCTCGTCACCTTGCAAAGTTCATGTTTTGAAGGAGAAAGTAGGCGTGCGGAAGCACTGATAGATTCCTGTCGTTGGTCGCCGCGGCCGCCAAAATCTACAGCTCCGACGCAGACAAAGACCTTCTCTATAGTGCGGAGGACGAGGACTTCTGACGGCCCCGATGACTTTGAGTGATCCGCGCGCTGAGCCCGACTACTGCTTGCGTGCACATAGACGACTTATGCGCCAACCTCTTGTCAAATGCTCGTTACGTCAGTTAGGTTCTGGTAGCGGTTCAAAATGGCCATTTTAGAGCCGCCACATTTTGCAAACGGAGCTGCTTCCTGAACGCGGCACCGCGTGTCTCTGTAAAAAGTTCACAGGAAGACCCAGCAAAGGTTTGTGGTCCCCAAATAGTATATTGCAGGTTATATTCAAGTAAAAGTTTATCTTGCTTATTTCGCGCCTTTGATCCCAATGAATGCCCCCGTTGCAGTCGTGCCGTTGTGCTCTCGCTTGCTCAATCGCCTTCGGCGTGTGTCAGCTTCGTCGTCTTTGCCAGCGGCGCACCGGCGAACGCTGCCGATCTGACACACCGCGTTCGGCTTTGGCTAGCAGAGGGCGTTCGTAAAATGCGTCAGCTGTTGCTGGCTTCACGTGACGGTACCGTGCGTGCTTCCATTCATTCCAGCATTCGTTTCATTCATTTATTCAACCCTTGAAGGTCCAATGGGCAGGTTTCCATGGTGACGGTGATGAAAGCAGACAGTCTTTATATTGCGGAAGAACGCTGCGATGGGGTCGGTGGCCGAGTGGGCTAGCGCACACAAGCTCGGAGCACGTGGATCGAAAGCTTGCCCTGCAGAACCCAGGGATCCTGAGTTCAATCACCACCCCTGCCCGTTTCAATCTGAATGAGCATCGTACCGGCGTGCGGCCGTCTATCACTACTGCGTGGTGCATGTTAAAGCCCCCAGGCCGGTTTCCTCATCTTGCGGCCGCGGCCGCTTCTGCGGCCGAGAGGGATTTTTGTGTCACGTGACCAGCTCCATGGGGACAAAGAAGTACCTAGCGTCCCAGCTTAATGGTGGATAAATCCGTATCGCTCCAAGCACAAAAGCCTAATTTCGCTCGCAGAAACTGACTGCAGGGACTTTCAACTGGAGTCCAATTGACCGCCCCTTTATACTGTAGGAGCGGCTGGTAAAGTTACGGCCAGGGAGGGTAAATAAGAGCCAAAATGAAGAAAAAACCACGCGAGATAAAAGCTGTGGCAGTATGTTTATATACCTCCTCTAGCGCCAGCGGCTCGCGCCTTCTGCTGTGGTCGAGAGGTTAGAGCGTCGGTACTTGTCGTCGCGGCGTGAAAGTTCCGGGTTCAAATCGCGCTAGAAACTTCCTTTTTTGTGTATTTTGCGCGTGTCTCACTTTTTAATTGTGATCCTTTTTACGAATCATCCACTTGCACTACTGCGCCTTACAGTGTTTTTACTGTTAGTCCCACCTGTTTAATCGAGACACCGGGAAGAAAAAAATCAAGACAAGTTAACGCGCTAATACAATCGTTTCATAATGTTCAATTAAACGAAAGCCAAGGTAACAGCATCGGTTTGGCTTTCACACAAACGGAGCCGAAACAAGCATCCTTTCCCGAGCAACTACAATTTTGATTTGTTTTTAAATATACAACGCTCTTTCTACGACTCCTTTCAATAACAATAGATGCCTATTTAGTACTAAAAAAACTGCAGTTGTGACAATTAAAAAAAATCTACAAAATCTAGCAAAAATAAAAAAAGACTAGCAGCTGTGGATGCATTGACTGAGCGAAATCCTACAAGCAAGGCAGCAAGTCAAATGTCTGAGAAAGTAGTAAAACCGAAATAAAAGAGATCATACTTTTACTTGCATGGAATGTGATAAAAGCTATATTTTTACTCTTTACATTTTGCTGTGGCAATTATTTGTAATATTAAAACATTACTTGTTGAATTTTAGTTAGAATAGCAGACGATCACAACCGAATTCAAAAATGAATCAGGCGTCGACATCGCAAATTATCTCTCTAACGCAAACACCTAAAATGACTTTGGATCAACAAATGGAATTAATTAGAGCAGTTGGAAAAATGGAAACAACGAATTGTAGAGAAATTCAGCAGCGCAGTTACCTGGCGAACGAAGAGACGGGCATGGGAAGATATTGCCAACTTTCCGAGGAGAGTACGGCAGATGCAGGAGGCGTGGCGGAAATTGGTAAAGAAAATACAGAGACATCTGTGCGCTCTTCCGAGGTCAAGAACAACGAACTGGTGAGTCAGAACTACCCGCCAAATGATTTTATAGAGCTCATAGGGCCTTGTCCTATGAGCTCTTAGTGGGAATGCAGTCAATTACAAGAAAAAAAGGAAAATAGAGTTTTTGGCGCGATTTGAACTCGGGAATTTGACGCCGCGACGTCAAGTACCGGCGCTCTAACCTCTCTACCACAGCAGAAGGCGCGAGCCGCCGTTGATGGTGGAGGTATATAAATATACTGCCACAGCTTTTCTCTCCGCGTTGATTTTTCCTTATTTTGGCTCATATTTACCCTCCCTGGCCGTAAATTTACCTGCCGCTCCTACAGTATAAAGGGGCGGTCAATTGGACTCCAGTTGAAAGTCCCTGCAGTCAGTTTCTGCGAGCGAAATTAGGCTTTTGAGCTTGAAGCGATACGGATTTCTCCGCCATTAGGCAGGGACGCTAGGTACTTTCATGTCCCCATGGAGCTAGTCACGTGGCATAAAAATCCCTCTTGGCCGCAGCCACGGCCGCGGCCGCAAGATGAGCAAACCGGCCCAGGGATCCTGAATTCAATCCACATCCCAGCCCGTTTCTATCTGGATGAGCATCGTACCGGCGTGCGGTCGTGTATCACTACTGCGTGGTGCACGTTAAAGACCCCAGGCTAGCACCTGTAACGCGCTGGCTAATATGCTCATCTACAGCGAGTGACTCGTCACAACTTTGAAATGGCTGACCAACTACAAGCTGTATAAAATCCACACAACCGCAATTATTATAATAACGCTGCGGCGCATCGATACCAGGTGTGTTGCGAGGCCCTTCCGGCATATACTTTTTAATGGACGGAACGTGAACAAAAAGAGTTGAATATAAGGACGTAACGCAGATGGCTGCTTTTATCTAGAGCCTCATCTTTTTACGAGCCTTGCACGAAAAGCGTGCTTTTAAACCGGAGTTTGGAGATAGCTTTTTTTCTTTTTTTTTTTAGAACAACATGGCTCTAAAATATTTTTGTGTCAGAAAGAAATATCCTTACTCTGGGTTGATGGAATATTTCACCCGCTGACAGCTGTACTCCGTTAATCATTAAGCTGATACTGCAGCCAATGCTACAAGCTTGAGAGCTCGATGTCGCGCCTTTGCAGAGTTCTTCCGCAGAATGAGCGCTCCCGTTGTAAATGCTGTCTCAATGACAGGAGCGCGGGCTGGCTCGCGCTTCTAACTTTGGCAGCAGTCTGCGCTTAAAGGTAAACAGAGTGTGCGATGGCACACTTTGCTGTGAACACGTGAGGATTAGAGTAGGTCGTGCTCTTAGCTGCTTCTGTAACCGAAGGCAGAAAACAAGGCACTAGGCCGATTAGAAAGAGCGACCCGGTGTGTTGCTGTTGACAAAATAATGTCTGAAGGCGGCGATTACAATAATTATTATAACAGCAAACACACACTTACTTTGTCCACTGAACTCGCTGCAAATCAAAACACTTTCGCCTACAAAAAAAATCGTTCAGCCTTTCCACTTTCGTGAAGAAGGAAGACCAGCGGAGCTGTACTCGATACACAGTGTGCTTCTTCGTGGTCGTCTGTTTTTCGCGCTGTTTCCTACGATGAATTACAACCAACGCGCCCAACTATCCATTCTTCTATTTTAGCTGGAAAAGTTGCCGCCATCTTCGAGCGACGGCGGAAAGCATACTGGTTGAGTGCTTGCCGATGTCGCTTATAGATGGCGGTAGCTGTCCAGGTAGGTTTGCGTCGACATACACGGGCACGATCCTGGGGAGCGTAGCCCTTCAGCAGCTCCGCTGTAAAAAATCCTTGATTGAGAGCGTTGTCCGCCAAGCAATAAAGAATAGGAAAACAGTACTTTGACACACTGTCAGCGAAACTAGTTGTTCCTAAAGCCACTAAAGGAAGCTACACAAGTTGTGAAATGTTCTTTTTCTGATTAAAAGTCTAATAAATGTGGCGTAATAATGGTACTATTTAGAACGTAGCTCATTTAGTGGCTCTAGTTTTGCTTTTATCATCACTTTAGATAGAAGACTCGAGCATAGCAGGAAGTCTGTTTAGAGAAAAATGAAAGAGTTCGCACGATTGCAGTGGTCACCGTCACGATCGCGCACGCCCGTCATTCTATTCTTTTCGAGCCTGAATGTCGGTTTGCTTTCTTTGGTCCGAAGTTTTGCCTCTTTATGTAGGTAATGTCTTGCCATTAATTCAGCCGGAACATTCTCCTTTGCGGTCATGGCCTTGACAAGAGCGTCTCGTGCTCAGTTCTCCCCTAGTCGCATTAATTTACCCGCACTAACATGATATCATATATTTTCGTTTTGGCAGGTAACTACCTACCTTCCGATTCGTCTTCGCATTCGGAGTCCGACTCTCCAAATATGGGTAAGCTGCTGCAGGATTCAAAATAACTTTCATGTCTTTTTTTGTTTTCTTTTAAGTTGTTAATTGTGCCTCTTATGTTATTTTGTTCGGGTTATGAACTTCACGAATGAAATGATGGCTTCATTCGCCATTCATTCACGACATGTATCGTTATTTTATCAGATGTTTATCTCATCTCACACTTAATATTTAGTTTATACTTGAAGATCGTTTTCCAATACAGACGTATGCCAGATTTTATGTATTACACAGTTTTTTTTCTTAATTCGAACACACTTAAATAAGTGAATGTTAAATATATGCCTTTTTTGCCGCGCTATTATCAGACTTGCTGGACATATGTGAGGAGATAATCGTCATATTTATTGGCTAATTAATTCAAATTCAATAATTGTTTTTTTAGAACTGGTTTTGTGGGTCATGTTACAGTTGGAGCTTTGTGAGAAATTACAACTGTAGTGCTTCGTTAGTATGGACCCCGTTAATATGGGTGCACCGCTATATGTACAATATATTCAGGGACAACCGGAAAATATGCATGCATTGATGTCTGTTTATTATGTCTAACTCACATAATGGACAATTGTTTGGGAAAACAGTGGTGTCCGTATTAACGAGACATCATAGTATTAGTGTGCTGTCCAAATAAATAATTAAACTTTGAACATTGAACATTGTTTTTATTTGTGACTTAAGTTTACAAAACACATTAACAGGCCGGGTGAAGCCTCAGGGACTTATGTACCTGGCTCGGCAGTTGAAGTAAACAAAGAAAAAAAACAATTTGCACTTTAGCAAAACAATATAATCCATAAAGTACCAATATAACTGCACCATAGGTAGATTAACAATAATGACGACGAGATCTCAAAAACCCTGACATGTCGCGTAACACATAAAAAAAACTAAAGGCAAAAAAGAAAACAAGAACGTTCATTTCACCGTTCGAGGTTTCTAAGTGATTTTTTTTTTAGCTTTCGTTTTGACGTTAAATTTATTACATTATCAGGCAGGTTGTTAAAAACGTGTGGCACATAATACATTCGTGTTCGTTCATCATATTCGGTCCTCATACGGGGTATATCAAATCTAAGTGATGGCCTCATTGGACGCTGCTGAATGCAGGGCGTTTTAAAATCAGAGGTCAGGAAATGTCGAAGGACCACCGTTTCTCTAGAAAGCAACATAAAGGACTGTAAATTGAGTTTATTAAATATACTGTCACTCGTAGTATCTTGGCTATCAAAAGAAACACTTTTCAAAACACTTTTTAGTAAGGAATTAATTCTATTGTGCCAAGAAAGAGAGCATCCTGAAAAAAGGGTTATACCATATCGTAAATAACTATACCCGAGAGTATGCGCTAAAGTTTTACGAACGGAGAAAGGAAGGCACATTTTAATGTTATAGAGTGAGTATGACACGCTTCTTAATTTTTTTGCATTAGTGTGCCATGTGTGTGTTCCAGGCCAAATCATTTTTAATATAGATTACAAGGTATTTGACCGTTTGTACAGATTCAAGACTTTCACAATTGCATCATCTGCATTTAGAATTGTGTAGTGCTATCGGAACTGAAAGTTCGACTTGCTTACGCGTGTTTCTAATACAGACCAGTTTGGTCTTTACAGCATTCACTTTGATACGATTAGATTGAAACCAGTTCATAGTGTAAACAAAATAATTTTATATGGTGTAAACAAAATTATCAAATGAAAGCGTAATTGTTTTTTTTTAATATAAAAATTCCTATTTTTATATTTTTAATCTGATATAAAATTGCGGGCAGAAAGCTCGCCACAATACCTGTCCGAAGGGAGACTAAGAATGGTGACGTGGTCGGCTGCACTCATGACACCAACATCTCTGCAGCGTGTCCTTGGACGGTACGTAGGCGAAACGAGTAACTCTGTGATTAAAACCACAATATAATGGAATCAAAAAACGCAAAAGATACAAAAATGGAGAGGCTAACCGGACAGGACAGAGCGCTGTCTCGCAACTAAAGCTTCTTTACTTAATGAAAAGAGAGAAAGAAAAACACCCGCTGCTCCACGCAATCGCACGCGCACCTTTCACCCGTGGTAGCTCACTACGCCATGCGCTGGATGGATGGATGGTATAACTTTATTCAGAAAAGATTGGGAAAACAACAAGTCCCGGATTGGAGCCCTTAGTCCAGGGATGCGTTGGCTTCTCCAATCTGGCGGGCACGCTGAACCAGCTCACGCTGGTCTACAAGCTCTGGCTGGACAGGGCCACCTCCCAGGAGGTTGGGGTAGGGGAAGGGACGGGGGTGATGCCCCTGCCCGGATTGCTGGGGCATTCCCAGACGGTGTGGTAAACTGTGGGACGGGGTTTCCCACAGCCCGGGAAGGTTCCCGTGTAGCGGGTTGGAAACCAACGGTGTTTATAAAAGAGATTAGCAAAGGAAAGTGTTTGAATTTTCCTCTTTGAATTTGCCTCCAGTTCATCGCCTCGGCCCGAGTGAGGTCGGGATGTGGAGGTGGAAGTGTCCGGCGGCTAGCGACTGTAGTATACTGTGACGAGTGCGTATATGTCCAGGATGGCGTCTTTATGTGTTGTGGGTACATTGGGGTCGGTCGTGTCCCGTTCGGTGTTCTTGTTGGGGCCCTCCCACTCCGTTCGATTCGGCAAAGTGTGGTTCATTGCTGCAGCTCGGGTAAGCGCAGGAGCACTCTCATTGCCGGGGTAGACCGGAGTGTGCTGGGGCCCACAGAACTCGGATGTCTGGTGTAGAAGCCCAGTCCGTGGGTATTGCGTTGATTATCTGTGCCACGCGTGGTGAGACAGTGTTCATCGAATACGTGCATAAG
>JAZHYW010031182.1:0-84964 GCA_037355805.1 Ixodes ricinus | reverse complement strand
GGAGATGTTATTTTCCACGAGCACCATGTCATTGTTTGTCATGTATGTCATCATACCCGCTTTACCAGGATTGTTTCGGTGAGTGCGCATACCAGTACGACATCTGAGCCGACGGGGATGCAGAGAAGTGGTACGAGTAGAAGAACGATGGAAGAGGAAGGCGACTTCACGCGTCTGCTGTCTGGTCGATGCGTGCCGTGTGGCGACTGCGCAACGCTCTGCCAGGTGTACGCGGAGCCATTACCATTGAAGGCCACGCCCGCCAGGTGCCTGCTGTACACCTGCAGTTGAGGGAGTTCACCGGCATTACGCTTGCTGCTGGATGTTTACTGTGGCGGTGATGGCTGGCGGGGAAAGCATCTCGTCCCAGGTATTTCGCAGGAAGCGCCGCCGAAACCGTACTCCGCGAGTAGCACAGCAGGAGGCGCCATGGTGCACTGCTGACGGCTAGTGCCCAGTTGGGGCGAGGGAGTAGTGGACGTGGGATTTTGTTCGTTGTTGCTCGAGGTTTACTGCGCTCAGGCTACGCTGAATGGATCTAGGGAGGGGAGGAGATGGTGACGGGATCCGATGAGCGCGTGTTGGTGCAGGTAGAGGACCGCTTGCCTGAGCATTGAATCGTCTTCGCGCATGTGTCATGTAGACCATATCGAGGCGCGCGATGGCGGCGAGGAGCTGTCTGTCGGGTGAGCTGTCTGGTCTTCCGTCGACGATGTCGACGGTAAGACAGTAGCTGAGAGACGTCCAAGGTTAGCGAACTGAAAGATGTAGGTTCAGGCGGAAGCTCCGCGCTGTAAAGCCGCTACAAATACCTGGTTGTATTACCGGTACTTTATATTTTGAACTGCATTAATATTCAATGATTGAGCTGAAAAATTGATGCTACGTTTGTTGCAACTTTGTTTTTCAGCGCTAATTTTCTGAGGCCGGGTTCATACCTCCAAAATGCCACTCGCCGCAGCATTAGCTAACGAATACGTATAACAATTGGATGCTAACAACACGACGCCGATACTGACTCAATTAACTGTGTGAATATTCGAGCATGCCGCATTTGCTCATAATATCAAAAAAGAAGATTATATCGTAGTCTGCGCCTCGTCATTCAAATACTTATTGTCCGCTGTCATTGACTGTCGCCGCAGCTCGTGAGTGGATCATCTATATACGTACAAACTTGATGGTTACTTAACCGGAGAGTGTATCTGCATTAGTCAGGCAGACATTTCAGCGAAAAATAAAGAGGGCGCTCGCAAATTCATATTAACGCGACAGCGTTTGAGTTGTCGGCAGTCTGTCGTCGGCGATGTCTTGCTAATCCATATGCGCAGCTTCAATGCGATGTCACGTGATGCCACACGTCGCAGGATGTCATTTATCTGATGACGACGAATTCTGGCGAAACAAATTCGCTGGTTTAGCGTAACGTCTGACAGTTATATTGTGTAGCCTTCCATTTAAGGAACATTCGAGAATGAAGGGTCGATATTGGCGATGAGCCACGCGTGATGTCATCGCGTCACAATGGCATGACGTTACTGCGATATCGTGACGCTTCAGCGATTCAGGGGCCACGCGCATTGTGCTATCGATTTGGGAAGAGCACAGGTTCATAAGAAGTATGAACGTCGCCCGATGATTGCCAAGGCGAAGTTTACTCATTTTTTCATGATTTGTTCGCCTCTACTGGGCTGCAGGATATGACGCAGTGATCTCCGGCGAGAATTTCACAAGCCGATAGTCATCGAAGCAAAAACAGAGATTATCGGCACCATATAGAGAAATGAAATATTCTTACGGTAGGTCGGTCAGTTCGCTTTCATAGATTACCAGATTTCCTGAAAGCGATTGCATAGTGCCAGCACTGCCACCGGATGGTTAATTTTGTCAGATGATACATTAGTCGTCGCTAACGAAGTTCCCCTCGGTACTTCAGTTGGCGGAGCATTAGCAGGCAGTTCATACATACCCGATAGCTCCGGTACAGCGGCCCCGATAACGAGATGAGCTAATCCCGACGTATTACGCTGAATATCCATTTCGATGCCTTTCATCACGAAAGCTTCTGTTTTTCTTGAATTCCCGTCCAGACTGGAGCATTCGAAACAACACCGAGTTGCCAAATTGACGAGGTTTGCCGCTGCCATTGTATTTGAGCGCCGGGGCGGCATGCGCAGTTTGGGGTAGCACTGTAAGCTCCAGAGTTGCTCGGGCAGTTGGGCAGTGGTGGTACTCTTGTCTCATTCTCGTTGATGGATTGCTGCTTTTGGCATCGTTCCACCTTTTCGACTATTCTGTCATTAAGAAGTAGTGTATTTCACGAGAGCCGGTTGCCTCGGGATTACCTATATCATTTAGGTCTCCAGCATGAATTTAAAATGTTCAGTCTAGGACATCTACGTTATGATCGGTTTGGGGCGTCATATTTCATATTTGCTGTGAGAGTTTCCATGTTTTCTACTATTATTTAATAGAATTTTCTTAACGTAGCATGTAATAGGCCAAAGTTGTAAAATAGGTACTGAGGAGGAAGAGAAGAATTGACTGAAAAATCTAAAAGTTGGAATACAAAATAACAGCCTTCAGCCTAGATTACTCGGAAATAGATATCTATATCTGAAGGTATCCAACAATGTGTACCGCTAACAGATCATCGGGTTCTCAAGTAGTGTTCAGTTTCGTCACTACAAAATACGGTGCACCCCGTAGTCCGGTTTCAGGATAGGCTCAGCGCGAGGCTGACGATCATTACCATTATATATCAGGGCCAAACCACGGCTCGAAAGCCGCAGGGTTATGGCCTGATTTCCGCTCTCCTCTCCTCTTTTCCTGTCAGGATGGCAGCGACATTTCATGATAATTAGCTGAATGCTCGTTTTCTGGCGTGTTTGTACACCATTACATCGGACCACCGAGTAGCGCGACATTTTAGGCCGCGACATGATGAGTACAGTTTGAAAACGGAAATCACTGTACTACTTCACCGAGATTAATGAGTGTAGCCGTCTCGCCTAATTTCTTTGTTGCCGTTTCAGGGGCCGTCCATGGTTCTCATGTCTGTTTGCTCACTCCCGATATAGATGAAGACGACAAAGAAGATTTGAAGAAATTATTACTGCGATTAAAGATATCTGAAACGGCCTATTTATGTTCTGAATTTCAGATGTCAAAATTTTTTTAGCAGTTTATTTGATTTTGACGAAGACAGATCTGTCGAATATATCCATATCTCAGAGAAAGAGAGCGACAGAGAGGAGAGATGTTGCATTCGGGGATATCTGGTTCATTCACTAATTTGCAGAGTCGCAATCGATGTTACGTTCGATTATAGTAATGAGGTAATGGCTTTGCTCATTGAGAAATTCGCATAGGACGAAGTATTGTCCTTTACTATGCGAGGTATGTAGCAATGCTTTTGCCAAACATTAAATCATATCAATGTGCTTGGCGATGTCGAATGTCACTAGAGGTTGACGAGGTTGTGGATGCTAGATTTCGCTCATTCCAGTTCAGTTATGCACAGAGTATACCAGACTACGAATTTGACTCACCTAAATACAAGGATGGAAATTCCGATTGTTGCACGATTCGTCCCCTCACTAAATGAATATCTGTTGTGTTTGCCACGTATCATCAGAAATTCACCATTCCATCGCGCATTGTGATACACGAATCTTTTGAAGTCTGGCCAGTTCGAGCAGTCGACTTTAGATTTAAAAACTTTCCCTACCATTTTTAATTATTGAAAAAATTTTCAATCACAGAACTTTGGAGATGAGAAACTCGAATTTCAGGCCGATTAAAGAATTGAAAGAACGAATTTATGAGGAGCTCTAAAATTTTATGAGTTGCCACGAGTTGCCGTCAAAGGCTCACTTTTCGAGTGATTACTTTGTGAGGACAATTCTACAGCGCCTTCGAATGCACCCACGATGAAATGTAACGTATCGGCGCACTTGAAAATGGCCGAGTTGAATTTCGAGTGAAAATTCAGTTTCACGTTAATCTCGAAGAATTTTGCAAACTTATACAGCAGATGCAGCTGTGGGTCAAGTCCCACCAGACACCAGAGCAATGGGGCAATTCCCCTCTGACGTTCAAGTGCATCCAAAGATTCAAGGAGGTTAGTAAGTCCTTGCTTGGAAGCAAATTCTGTGGTGAGATCTCCTTACTCTTTGGGGAAGAGGGTCCTGGTGGTTCCACGTTCTCGGTAGAGGGCCGAAATGCAGTATCTCCCGAATAGTTTCGGGCAAGGAGCTGTAAGAGTAAACGTCTTCGGGTTCAAAAGCAGCTGTTGTCTGTTCTCGAAGAGAGAGAACTGAATGGTACACAAAGAATGCTCAAAGGGTCAAATACCAGAGTTGCTCGACCCGCGTCGACAAATCTGACAGAATACAAACGTCATCCAGACGGAATTGATTCAGCTGAGCTTCGCCCATTCTCCTGACATGCCCCCAGACTTGTACGTAACTTGCTCGTAGTATCATCTGCGGTACTTGTTGGCTGTACGCTTTAATGCTTAATTACTTTTTCTGCGGTTTCGTTCGCCTTAATTTTTTTGGCTATATTCTGCGCAGTTATAGTAACAGTATGGGTTTCGGGAACGAAAAAAAGGCGTTTATATACATACTCTGTTGGATCAGCGCTATTCGTTCATGCTGCACCACATTAGACAATCTTCATCATTAAATCATGCCCGATTTGAACACCGTCCCGCGATTCCCGGAAAGTCCATCCACGGACGATTGTTAGCACTCGCCGCCTTGAAGTACTAACACTGGTCGCACCACGAAGGCTCGCTTCCTCTAGGACGAAGCGCCCTGCTATCTACCAGGCACCACGAACTGGCACGCAGAAACAAGTGCCAGTGCCATAAAACCGTTTCCTCTTCAAACTACGAGAATGGCCATGCCGCACCAAATAATTTTCACATGAAACGCAAAGATGACCGACGACCCTACTAACCGTTGCTTCGAAGCCCCATTCAGTGAATAAGAAAAGAAATACGAACGTACCATCGTATGAATTTTATTCGTAATACTGTTGTGCAATGTAAAAACATGCATTTGTTTCTGCAATCTTGCAATTGTCTAGATTCGTACTGACACAACAGTTAGATTTCAATAAGAATACTGTTCGGCCTACTTTTCAGTAACATTACCTACGAAATTCAAACGGAAAGAAATTCTCCCGGTGTCAAAATGTTTCAACAAGAAATATTTCAAAACCAGGCAGAAAAGAACTTCTCTGAAATACCAGCGTGAAGCCTTCTGAATGCTACATCTAACGAAAAAATCGAAGGGCTGGGATACTGGAAAGAGCTGAAGTTCGCATTAGCGCGCTTCCGACATTAACAGAGCAGCTGCAGCATGATGAATTCATTTTGGAGAGTGATGAAATCTCAAGGAATACCCGGCTTCTCGAACGTTGGATGTAGCATCTGCTGAGTGAGCGTTCCCAATCACTGATAGATGCAGCATTGATCTGTTTTAATCTGCTCCTTGTATTGATCGTCTTTCATTCAGTTTGATATCTTGTTTATTCACTATCAGGGTTGCCGAGCATTCTCTCCACGGATTGACTACAGCCTTGTATACGCGGGAAAGGCACCTATTGTCTTCCACCAGAGTGTAGTATTTCAAGTCAAAATAACATCAAAGAATTCAATCACGGTTTTCAGCGTGGCATAAAGTACAATGCACTATTAAGGCCGCAAAGAAAAAATCAAATTCGCATGATTTATCTTTGCATATTGACGTAAGTACGCTCAAGATATGTCGCCATGTATCCCGGTGACACACATAGTACGGTCGTGATGAAGAAATGTTTTTTTGCGGACTGTCGCGAAGCTGCAACAAGGCCATCAAATATCTTAATACTTGTATCTTCACCGATTTTAAATTACTGGGTCGAGTCACCGAAGTTTAATTGTGATATTGAGCATCAAAATACTTATCTCGTCTCTTTTCAGGTTGCTCAAAATTACGACAATACACAAGCCAGATTATATCGCATAGTATAAAATATACTGCAAAATAGAAGTAAAAGCACATGCGATACTTCATTAAACATGAGATTTGCTATACCTGCCGGTTGAGAAATGCGAACATTGAACCGACAGTACCTAGTATCGTTTCAAGTAGAAATATCATTTCAGCCCTATTCAAAAAGCAAGAGCCGAGTTTCCGAATCGATCGTTATTCTTTTTCGTGGCCGCATTCAGTTCTAAAACATTTACTTAAAATTTTTCGTTAGAAGCTGGTGAGTCTTTATCAGCTTCAACGTCATCCCACATAACACTAAATTGTAAAGATATGTTTTCGTGGTTTAAGGGAGATAAGTTGTTGTATTCATGACGGCTGGCCTATGCACCAGAAATATGGAGAAATGCCGTGGGTTAAGTGCAATTTGATGGGTTGTTTGCGCTCACGCTGTAAAAAGAAAGGCCGAAAATCCTTGAAGCATTAGTATATTTCATTCTAATAGCAATTATGAGCATTATCAAATTATTCCATCAGAAAAATTCAGCGCATTCTCTGAAATTCCATAGGTCTAGTAACCATTACGTTATCTTTCACTACACAAGAATTAAGAGCATACCCTGAACTAAACACTCCAAAAACTTCGCTGGTGTTAATCGGTCTAACATGTAACAAGAAACACTGCTACAATTGTTCTGTCAAAATACAAGATTGCCAAAAACACTCAATTTCGAAGGGTTGCAGCGTTCCGTTCTCCCCGAATCCAAAAATACCTTATTAGACTCAATGATATCATAATATTTCAACGAACGCCATGTTGTCGATATGTACCGACAAGTACTTATATACCGACAATGCGAAGAGCTCGCCAATTATCCGCAGATAGCCAGTTGCAAAATACTTCACCCGTTGCACCATACCAAAAGACAGTCGCAGCTCCATCTTCTGTCAAGTATTTAAATGAGTATACTAGTATCCATACCCTTCAGATACTTCATTGAGGTCTAGCCCGTGCCAATCCCAATGTCTAGAGAAGTGTCACTCTGTAGTCATACTTGCGGTTATCTGTACTTCATGTTTATAATCCAGGTAAAGTGAAGCACCGGCGGTTGTTTCTAAAGGTCATTACCACATAATATCATCAAATAAAAAAGTGAAAGCCGCCGAGCACCCGTGGTCGATAAGATATGCTGTGCCTGAGGACTGCGAGGAGGAGCAAAGGATGGTATGCTCTCCTCATTCGCTCTCCATTCATTCTTCAGTGGTTTCACATGTTTTCCCCGTGGCCTCTCCTCTCTCCATTCCTCTCTTTCCGTTCTCCTGTCGGCGTGCATTATGAAACGTCCCATAATGTATCGCGCGTCATTGCGTGCATTATGAGATTGCCTGCTCGCACCGCGTGGTTATAATGATGACGATGCGGCCATGCTGACAGCGACGGCGACGGCGATCGCCGATGCCGCTCGCTTAGGAAACGGGAGTCTAAGAGCTGCGCTCTGGGTTATCGGAGAATCCCGTTTTCAGTCAGCGAGTGAGACCCTGTCTAGAGTACTGCGCGTGAGAGATCATTTTCATTCCTTGCAGAAATGAGGATTTAGCGTCTTCCAGATAAATCCATCATTTTGCGACGCCACAGAATGAGAGCAACAGTCATCCGAAGTTTCGTTCGCTATTTTCGTTGTTGTAGTGATTATGCGAGGCGATTGCAACTTCGCCCTTCGGCGTCGGCATCTGGTATTGACGTGGTTTTTCTGTTGGGATAGTGCGTTTACTCGGTTTTCACTATACGGATGGAAGCCTACTATGCGTTTATGTCGTAAACAGTCGTGTAGATAGACTGAACATGTAGATCTTTCCTCAAAGGCGATTGCATTGCCTTTTTTATTAATTGCGTTGTTGACAAAATGATTTTATCGCCGTAGGGACTAGTAGCCTATATTTTTATATTGTTGATGCAGCGTAGCGACATACGCGTCACTTCCCCGAAAAACCGTTATTCTGCTGCGGCATTGCAGCTAAAAAACGATTATCTAGCCGATTCACTGCTGGCTGAACTGTGGTCGACATCGTCTCAGGCATGTGACGTCAACAAATCTTCGCCATTGCCAGAGCCACAGGCGAACGTCTCTTTGTGTATCGATCGCCCGCATCTTCGACGAGGCGCTAGCAACTTAACCGACCTGACCGAGGCATTACCGACGTCATGACAGTTTCGTTATAAGCCGAGCTGGTCCTAAGAGATCGCAGGAGAAGCTTAAAGCTGGCTCTATTCCCTCGGTCGAACTCGGTCGCAAGAGTGTAACAGCCTTAATCCTTTCAAAGGGGATACTGCCGAGTAGGTTGGTTTTAGGGCGACTTGGGCAGTGAAATTATGCGAACCTCCAGAATCATCGAAAGTCGACGTAGGGTGGAGGTACTTTGACCTTCGATTTGTTAATTTTTTTTAGTTTGCGAATTATTTCCGCAAGAGAAATATGGCTTCCTCTGCTTTTGTTCCATAGTGATGCCGGTACACCGCATAATATTGTCTGAAAAATTGTTGCATGTTTCAAGAATACTGTACTTACCAAGGTTATCAAACATTCAATGAAACTCGCGCAGTGCTTCTGGTTAATGTTGCCTGATTATCTGAGGTTTACGAGGAAGCTATGTTTCATGTCAGTGCCTACTTTATGAAATTCGCCCAGTGGCCGTTGCGCTTAATTTAGTACATATATTATTTCATACTGTTTTCACTAAGTAGTAGGTTTGAGGTTGCTGCGAGAAATACAATTTTCCTTTTAGAGGGAATGAAGATTTGTTGCAGGTTTAGATAGAGATATGCTATTCATTAAGATAGCATGTTTAAATGCCTAGCTCGCCTTACTCGACAGCACTAACTATGTAACGTGATCGTTGTCTGGGGATTCGAACGTATAGATTCTGAGGAATCTTATATTACAGTTATGGCAATTATCGATGAGCATGGCTAAAGCCGGATGTTATAGTTTACATCAAAATTTCAGAAAGATTATTTTGAGATTGCGATGAATATATCCAAAATTGCTTGAACGCGAAATTTGTTTTGTAGGCGAAAATAACCAGGCTAATAAAGACATTTATGGAATTTCAACAGATTGACAGATTAAATACAGCAAAATGATTTTCAGAATCGCTGCACAATTATTCGCATACAAAACTACCGAACAGCGAAGGCGTTATCGGCGCCATGCCTTCCACTCTGAAGAATATGCCTTTCATGCCTCGATACCATTTTCCACGATAGCACGAAGCGTATCTATTTACCTGGCTCATCATCGGTTCAGAACTTAATTATTCAGTTTCAGAATTGGCGGAGCCACTTTGCCATTCACTCAGAAGGGGGCCCGTTGTCTTAAAGATACTAGCGGACGGACATGCAGTTCAAGTAACGTTGTAAAGGAGCAGATGAGCTCTAAAGAACACGTTTGTAATAGCTACCTGAAATGCATATATCGAAACATATTATCAATTCTGTGTCGTCGTTAGCGTCACATTTGTAAGCAGATATCAACATCGTATTTGAAAGGGAATACTCATTTTGTTTGCACAATGTAGCCAGATACTTCAAGAGCCGTAAGCTGTCTTTAAACTTGTTAAATAAGGTGGTTCGCCATGTCTTCTTTCAAAGGGGTCAGTTCTGAAATTTAGAACAATATAAATGGCGCAAAGGAAAAAGATAATGCGTCGTTTAATACCCATATCAATGGCTCAATAGGCAAGAATACTGATACTCATGTCATTGAAAAATGAGGCTCGTCTGTAATACCATGTCTTCCCATAAGAGTTGATAGAAATCGCTCTATCATATAAGTATCAGCATCTGGGGGACAGCGTCGTCTCAGGAAAAAAAGATAGCTTCTTCCGAAAATCTAAATATGAACAAGGACGACTAATCGAAATCTGCGCTTGAAATGGCCTTTTCGGGAGGACCCATCCAGGTAAATGCGTCTGACTTGTGTGCTCTCCGTAGGTGAATTTATGTCGTTAAAATCATCAGATGGCGTTTATTGTTCACAGCAAAAAAGGAAAGCCCGATTGCAAATTTCTTTGGGGATATGCAGTTGTTTCATTGTCAAGGATCGAGCCTTCGGCCAAGCAAACGCATTTTTGCGCTCGTTTCCACGCGGAAGATCGCCTGTTCCTCGTTCTGAACCTCCACTCCTCCATGGTGAAGGCGGCGTGTTCACTAGAGCCCAGTTGTTGCGACCGCTTCGGCCTGCCGCTCTGACTCCGGCAACTTTCAAGTAATAGTCTTCCCATGCACATTCCTATCCAGAGTCATCAAAATTCATAATTTGCGCGAGCCAGATCATCTGTTGAATGATTTCACCTTGAAGAGCAGATTCTCTTGCACATACTGAAATCTGCACGGCATATCTCTATAGCGACATGCTCCACACGATACTTTAATTGCTTCAGTAGCACACTTCTACCCATTCCATTTGCTGTACTCTGTGTGTTTCATGCGAATCCAGTTGGTCGGTCATCAAAAATACATTTTGTTTTGCGGCTGAGTTAATTCTGTCTTTCAAATTCAAATTTTAGGAGGTCGGCGGTGCTCGAAACTTAACATTAAATATTGATATGAAGAACGCGTACACAATTGGGGAATACAGGAAAGAACAAAACATGAGTAACGGATTAAAACAGTTCATACTTTATTGCTTATTGGGTGAGTAGCGTGATCATGCGTTCATCACGGGTCGACGCTGACACGTTTTTATATGAAACTGTCAAAGTCGACAGTGTAAGTCACTACCCAATTTTGCAGCAGGAATTGTTCATACTAATGACGTCACATTTGCTCTGGTAGTGGAAGATGCCGCCGCCGACACAACAGTTCTCCGTGTAGACGTACAAAGTTTTAAACATATTTCGCTCATCAGCGCATTATAAAACAGCTAAACAGATATCCAAAATCGAGGCATGCAGCTTTAGTGAAACGCCATGATGCACGTTTAACGCTATTAAATACTCAATTCATTTAATCGCCAATACTTTTAGAACGTTTCCTGAGAATGACACCTCCATCCTCACAACAAGTATTTATTTTCCACAAACATTAGTTCAATTTTGCTACGCTCAGAGCGCATTGAAGGACATTTGTATCTGCACCTTTGTGATAATTCAAAATTGTGTATATTTGAGAAAGAAAATATAGCAATATTATGTGCCGGTGTATCAGAGAAGCGTTCGTGGGGTTCGAGGTTGCCATAGAGCCATTGAGGTTTAAACAGTGCCTATCACTTCAATGCATCTGTATTGCAGTCAGCGACACCAATTCACCAACGAGAAGACATTATTATCCTTGCCGATACGAGGCAAATCTAAGAGTTTTGCACGCAAGAATGTATGGATGAGGATTTTAATGGCATCAATTGTCTAGCTGTATTAATAATTGAGATAAGGTGTCTTGTCTCCATTTTTTGTACACCTCTGTCTAATTATACCTGTTTCAGTTTGTCTTTTACGTTTTGTATACGTATTTGTAATAATGTAGAAATGCTTTGCCGCCTGTAACACTATTAATGTAGCTTAAGTCTCATAATTAATGGCGCGGCAGATTCTTATATGAAATTAATTGTTCTCTTTCACTACCTTTACTATATTTTCACACTCAACCACCTGAATTTAGAAGGTAGATCTGCAGAAATGTCTCAGCAGCAGAAGGAGATATTACTAAAATATCTGGAGCTAGACGTTATGGGAGCTGCGCTAACAGTTTGATCGTTCGAGGTCTCGACGGCATCCGCGCAGTATAGCTGAGATAAGTATTCGCTCCTTAGTATTGTGATTTATCTGATTGGTTTGTTCGCGTTGTTAGTGTCCAAACACATAACTGCAGTCTCCATCGATTCCTCGTTCATTTCATTTCCATAATAAATCCAGTAAGAATAAAAATTGTGCATCTGGATTGGGTGTTATAAGCCGCCTTATATATTAGCGAAGGTGTCAGAATTAGCGAACATCGTTTTGTCGCACGTTTTTATGTATTTGAAATCAGCGATTATTAAGACAATTACCGTTGGAAGATTGATCGTATAGTTATCAGATCTTCTGAGTGCCCATGACACTGATATTCTGTCCAGAAGACGCTGTAACAATTTGCCTTTGGGAAACCCACATTAGTACACTACTCGCTCATTACGCAAATTAACAGCTGACAGACTAATACACATCGCGTCATTCGATTTAGGCCGAGCAATGTGCTGAGATGAGGCGCTCATCGCTCGCATTAGGCAAATAGCACCGTAGGCATATTGAGTATAGCCACCAGAAGATCCACATTCCAATTAATGCTTCGGTCCACAACATCATTCACTGTATTGCCGGAACCAAATACTTAAACATAGCAAAGTTACTCGACGAGAAAAATAAACTACACATGCGCACGTTTTCGTTTGTCATGGTTGCGTGGTTTGTGTGAATATCGTCAACATGCGGATGGATTACCAGTTCGCCTTCCCCAAACCACACCGTTAACAGTCTCCTCTGCTGCGCATTCTGATGTAGCATGCGCACGAAGTGTACTCATTAAGCACGAGGTAAACACTGCAGTCCACCTCCAGAATATCGATTCAATCTCACCTACGCTTAGCGATTATTGCGGCGGTCTCATTTCTTTGTACTGCGCAGCTCTTTGCCCAAGAACGCTCTCGTTTCGCCGTAAGAACACTGCTTTCCGGGAGATTGATACCTGTATTCATTACTTTTATTCACCACCTTTGGCGAGAAACAAAGCGATCTTTATCGAGCAATCAAATCTTGTTGACGTAAAGAACAATCTTCGTGAATGGCATCTTATCTAAGAGAGTTGTTTGTCAGCAATATCTGATGATTTAATTGAAGGTATCAATTAACTTACATGGTTGCGGCGCTATTGTCGAGGAATGTTCAGGATTCGCGGATATCATACCCGCAGCTATCGGTATTCGACACCCGATCCGCAATCCGCCACCTGGGATTGAGCCAGCACGCATCCGTCAGGTGACGACAGATATTCAGGATGACGGTGGTAATCCGCCGAGGCAACGGGGATGATTGATTGACAGAAGATTCGATGAAGGTCATATCATATTATCGATACTGAATGGTTGAGGCATCGCATTGTTACTTCATCAATACCCTGCCGCACACAAGCCCAGTACGTTCAAATTAGCGTCTACTGCATGCAACGTTAGCTTCTGCCAAGGTTCAACAGGAAAATTTTCTCTAGCTCCTTATCTACGGGCAATGCCTAAACACTCCGACCGTTCCCAGCTATGTACGCCGATGACACCAGCATTAATTTCATATCGATTACTTCACGGTATGATTACATTAGGCGAATCATTGATAGATCTTAAAATGCGATGAGATACTAAGTAAAATAGCGCAAGACTAATGTCCCTTGGCAGTTGCTACCAAATCCAAGTCCAGCATATAAAGTGTTCAGAATATGGAAATATTGGCGCAATGTTTCGAACATGTTTAGATGCCTTTTTGTCCAGTCTCATCTCGAAATCCTATTGCAGCATTGAATGAAAGAAATATCTACTTTTAGTTAATATTTCGGTGTTTATTAGGCCCACTTTTCCTAATTCTCGTTACCTTCTATCTTGTATGAGGTCGATCATGTCTGAATAGTTGCAGCTGTTACATAAAGCTGTCAGGATTACCGAAATCGCCCAAAAGTCACACCTATTTCAAAAAAATAATCGTGAATACTGAGGCGTATTGAAATAGATTAATAGCACATAAGAATTTTGTAAGATAAATGTTAGAATTATTCTGATAATAAAATTGTGCGAATCCCAATCAGAATATCAAAAATATGGCGACTCTAGAACAAAATCCTGTTGAAAATTACCAATGCTTATTCATGTTTCCTATTAATGTACTACATGCATGTTTGATGCGTATGGTCTCGTTTTGCCACGTTTTTAGTGCGTGTCTATTGTTCTACTATATGATGTGCATGGTGCAATGCCTAGGTTTTGTCAGCGTTGTTGTCACAACATGCTAGTTTTGTTTCAATACTTGTCATTAAATGAGTTTGTGATTGCAATGATATTTGATTTGATTTGATATAAAGTTATATATATATATAACTTTTATATCAAATCAATTCAAATATCTCTTACCTTGTCTCAAATCCGTACAAGGTTTCCAGGACAGTTGTTGGATCATTAATTTCTGTCATATCACGCGCATTTTATCGTCAGTACTAAAATATTCTAGGATAGAGGCAAGATACCGTTAACGAACACCACATCTTCTCAGGCCGCTTGCACGTTTCCTAAGTCCACGGTAAGAATTTGGCGTCCATTCTTCGAGAAACTGCCAATCATTGAACTTATCCGAAATGCGGTGACAAGCCAGTCAGATGTATTGCCCACTTGATTCGCGGTAGCGATTATCACTCACTCCTAAGAAACGCATCAGATTAACGTATTGCTCAAAATATCTGTTCGACGTACTTTGCGTAAAGATCACATCAATTTATCACCGGAATAACTCTATACCATATTATTAATCAAATCAGCAATATAACTTCGCTGGGGATGCGATAAAAGTGATCGCAAGCACTCGGTGAGCCTGAGTTTCAGCAGACGAAGACAATGCATTGTTATTCGTTCCGCAGCGAGCCGATCAATGAAGGGCCATTGTATCGGCGTTTGAACGTTGTAATAGTCCCCACCTTCATGAGTGGAATGACATCTTTTCGCTTGTAGACGTTACAGATATATATTCTGTCAAAACATTCTTGTCAGAACTTATATAATAGGCAAACACGAATGTATGTCTTCGTCTCATTCTCTGAAAAAGGCAATGCATATATATATTCAGAACATAGTTACACTTACGGCCATCTGATCGATTGTTTATTGCCAGAATTTTCTCATTACCGGTTGTTTAAAATACTTTGTCGAATCGTTTTACCCTCTAAGATCGTCCTGGTTGAAGTGTTTCGAGTCACGTATGTTACTGTGATATCCGTAGTTCTTGAAGAAAGTCGATTGTGCACATGCAGTCATGCCGCTATCATGAGTACTGAAACTACTTCAGTGGACTTGAGCAAAAAGCTGACTCTTGCCCTGCAAAAGAAAGAGAGGAGAGCGGCCGTAGCCTCACAAAGGTGATTCTTATCCACGAGACGCATAATGCGACGGCGCAGGAGATCGCGATTTCCGCGACCACGATAAAGGCCAGCACCTGCCGTACGGTCCCGGAATTCCATCGCCTTTCGCCCATCTCTCCAT
This sequence comes from Ixodes ricinus, assembly GCA_037355805.1. Taxonomy (NCBI): domain Eukaryota; kingdom Metazoa; phylum Arthropoda; class Arachnida; order Ixodida; family Ixodidae; genus Ixodes; species Ixodes ricinus. Next base: position 69,720 of record JAZHYW010031182.1, on the reverse strand, counting down.
GTTCAGCGACGCCAGCCACCACGCTATCCTGCCTCTTTCTTCGCCGATTTATTGCGTCTTTGATTTGTTTGGCTTTCTCTGTTATCGCCTGTTCGTTCCATGCCCGAATATTGAAGGTTCACAGGGCATTGTTGCTGTTCCCAACGCTGATACCTTCTATTTTCGGTTTCAATTGAAGGATATTCATTAGCGTGCTTTGATACTTAATATGTTGTAACGTACGTGTCAGTTCGTTATGAGTCATTGCCTTGCTCGATTATACGGATACCTCGGGCATATACCGCTATATCGGCAGGCATACATGCGCTACCACGTAAAACAGTTTTGCAATGCGGCGGGAAGACTTTTCCGCTTTCCAGCATTGAATAAGCGTGAGTACTGGTTACTTCAAATTGAAGAGCTATCTGTCTGGCTTCAAAATCAACATCGATGCCTTCAACAGACGATGACAATGGTTTTAGTGAGCGTCTCACGGACGACAGATGTGGCATGATCAACAGTCAGTCCTGTGGGGGCGGGGGTAGTCCGTGTCGTCTGTCATATACAGTGCCCACTGCAATCAGAAATCGGCGGAACACTCCGAAAGACATTCTGTTGAAGAACAAGAATACACCATTACGCGGTGTCGACACCCAGACTTAGCTCGTCATCTAAATGCGTCATCAGCCGCGCCTGAACACATTCACCAGTGATAATGCGCCCAAATCAGCGCATTGAGTCGCCGGATCGACAATGAAACAGCCAGCAAAGGTGCGCAGTTGTACGAACATGTACTCATCGTTCAAACGAAATCGCGAACAGCGAGCGCGTCGTCGGACAGGCTCCTGCGTCCGATAAAGATAGGTCGCCAGAATGCGCGCCCACTGATGCCCGCACCTTCGCTTCGGCCGCCGGAAGTCCCAGCCAGCGCATCGAACTTCCGCATAAACCAAATCGTTTTGTGTTGACCAGCTGCAGTTCCGAGGAATGTCGTTCGTCGGTCAATTATAGTTCTCTCATTCTCGCTAAATGCCTGGCAAATGCGGGAGCAGGCAGACATGTATTTGCTAAATCTTTGTGCCACACAAGAGCCACAGTCCAGAGGACAGGAGCTGGGATATAAATGTCCGCCGAGCACTGACTACTTTAGCGTCACATCTAGGGCTGGTGTATTCGGCGCACATGCACTTTCCTGAAAGATGCACCCTGCGTTACTCCACCAGTGAATAATTGGTCATCGAATATCCTCCTTCCTTGTGTCCTCTAGGTGTATCATGTGACTTCATACATGGGATTCGATCGTTTCAGTTACGCTCTTGGGGGGTCACTTCGCTTGGGCAGTTTGTGAGCAGGAGCTATCTATCCGGTATTGACAGAGACGCCATTTTCGTCTTTAGGCCAAATCGTCTCCGGCAAATCACGCGATTACAGTCTCCAGATAGATGTCCATTTCTGGCTGAATCCGCAGGCGACAAATCCTTTCGTGTCAATTGATTGCCCCGGCATTGCCTATGAGTTCCGGCCTGAAATTTATTGCCACTTTTACTTTCCTCTCCTGCCGTTTACGCCAGCGGCGCACAGCCAGACCAATGAACTCGACCGCCAAAAACTGGAGCGCGGTGACGGCAGGAGCGTGATCACGTGGCAAAGGCTCACGGGATGATCGCAGAAGCCTGACCCGGAATGCGATTCTCGGCCCAGTTTCCTGTGCGTTGCGCTGCGACAGTGGGGTTGCCGTGGTATTGGTCTGGCGATTAGAACAGATTGGGATGTCGATTTCCGCGCCTGAGGCCGTCGGCAACAAGCGATTCAAAATCTGTTGAATGAGGATGTTTTGTGCGGCTTGGTCCGGCAATTATTTTGCCATTATCAGGCCGAATGCCATACCCTCTATCCTTTCGTTCTTTGCGTTCTTGCGCCAGTACAACGACATGTACTTCGATTACATATTCGAGCCAAGGGTTTGCCGTGCTCTGCGGCCCCAATTCCCTTGCAATTATTGACGTTCCCGTTCCGGGATTGAATTGGCGGCGTCTATTTGTTGTCGGGAGACAAAGAGCTGGTAGATCGCTCATTAGCCGACTAATGGGTCATGCGATTAACTGCATGTAGAATACTGACTTCCCAATCTCCGGGAAGCAGGAAACACGCTTCGTTGATACATCGCCCTGTGGGGATTTTCACTCAGCCGTCACTTCGTTACGCGAAATGCACGCTGTAGGATATCTACCGCTACGCCAAATTTCGTTCCGATATTCCGCGCAATTATTAAGGTTGAATCCCATGAAACGACTATGCGATGATACTGCGCGAATGCCACTGATGGCACGCTGCTTTGCGCGCGATCGTGAATACTGCGCTTGATTTACGCGCAGAGTAGCCGCTCGGGCAAATTCGTCCGTTATTCGTGCATATTCCGTCCCATGGAGTTCAGCTCATAAAATCGTTAATTACTGCACGTCACTCGCGGCAGGTTACGATGAAATCGTCGCTCCGACGAATGAATGGCGACCGCGGAATTTCGTGAAATACCCTGCCGGCCGCTGAGACACGTTTCAAGACTTCACTTCCGTCTTCGTTCGTTTAGTAATCTCTCAGTTGCGGGTTTTTCATACCTCTTCATACTGCGATTGCCTGTGTTTTCCAGCCCATGACATCCGTGCGTCTGTTTAATTCGCATTTGTTAGCGTCACCCGTACATCTTTTAACGGTTCTCTGATGCCTTAAATACCATGAAATAGCTGCGAGCGGGCATAAAGGGTTCGACCATTTGAATCGGGGCAATTTCACCGCGCAGCAGCGCACCTGATAGGTTCCCTTTCGAGAGCAGGCGGCAGCGTGGCGTGGGCATTAAAAAAATTCAGGCGAAGGGTAAGAAGAGTGCACGTCACCTGCGAATACTCTCATTGGGCAGTGTAGCCACACCACAATGGCAATCACTTCGCGTGAGTGCCGCACCAATAATCATGCGTACACGCACCCTTAGTGCGGCGTCCCCAAAGGCGTCGCATGCGACAGAATTTCCGCACCCCCATGGGCGTACTCCCACGACAATCTCTTTAGAGGGGCGTAGCCGCCCGGTCCCCCGTTGTTATATCTCCCCTGGCCCGAATTCATTACTGTTCTGCCAAGGTCACTGCGGGCTAATAACGCTGGAGCAGCTGTCTGGTGCTAAGGGGAAGCATGACGTTGCAATAATGGTCGAGGCGCGAAGTGCGCAACCTGATTAATGCTGCGCTGGGCGAGCTCGCATTGTTTACGCCAGGTCACGAAAGTGACCAGACGGAATTTCCTGCGACGGCAGGTTGAAGTTTTCGTTTAGGTCACAGCAGGTGACGCCGCACCTACCTGGCGGTCTATTGTTCAGTTCCATACAGGACGATTTCTCTTCGCTTCCGTTGTTCGCATTCTTCTTGAGGCTGATAAGGTCAACGAGCAATTGAAGTAATTTCAGGTCAGTTCGTCGTAGCTTTGACAAACAAACGCCAGGTTGCCGCGGTCGCCAGCGAAAAGGCCCCACATCGCTGGGTCGCAAGCAGATTTCCGCGCGCGCGCCCTTTCCGGGCAGCGGGAGGGACAACGTTGTCTTCCTTCCGTCTCTTTGTCTTTATTCGCTCACGCCGCGAAAAAGCGCAGGAGCTGCGAGCCTAATAGCCTACCGTGTTGTCGCCTGTTTGTTTGCCAGGATCAACATCGACTAAGACCACTACCGGCCCATGCTCATCGACTCCGCCAGGCTGAGGCTTACTGGGTGATCTTTGCGGTCTTTGTAGTGTCTGCCATTTTTGCAACACTTCACCTTGTAGCACGACTGTTTCACCATTTCATTTCTCGTTCCAGCCGAATCCCTTTGCAAGTTCCAGTGTTTGCATGGTCATCGCTGTCATTTTCGTTTGTTATGCTGAGTAGCAGCTGAAAAGGCGTTATTCGGTAATCTTTACATTGTTGTTCGCGATTTTAATAGCTATCTATTCAGGTAAATTCAGGATAACGTTTGCGCAGATCAATAAAGGTCCTCTATCGCTCGAGAAGTTAAACAGTCTTTGCGCCGCTTCCAGATGCGCTTGAAAGTGTGCAGTGACCCCCTGATGGTTACAGGCAATACCTATTCATCCTCTCACGCGTTATTATTCGATTAGCTGTATTAAAGCAGAGCCTATGCTTGCAAGCTGGCTCGACCGTATCGAATTGTTTCAGCTGGTCGATTTGTCAAGCTCGCAGATGCCGCAAGCCCATGTTTCGTTTCCGCAACCGATACCGGGGCTAGAGGTCACGCGCCGTTCCAATGGGTTCGGCGCCGCACAATAAGCCATAGTTGTCGTTACAAATTTAACAAAACTTGCTCCAGGAACGCCAAACATCTGTATCGGTCACGAATACTTTACCGAATGCCAAGACGGCTATGCTCAACAGAAGTACCAAGGGAAGTAGAGTTCGAACTCTTCGTCCATTACAAACAAAATTGGATACCTTTCGTTGTCACTCCGGTTGAGCTCATTAGATCATCACAATACTGTTCACCCGGAGCGTCGTCTTACCCACTGTTGACCCGAGAACAATTCTTAGACGTCACCAAAATAGAAGACCGCACCGCTTCGCAGCTCGCAGCAATAACCGACGCTATATCAGTCTCATCGTTTCCGACGTATCTGTTCAAACGGGATTGCCGCAACATCCGAAGACCGCGTCGTCAGTTATTCATCACTACCGATCAGACAGAGTCAGTTGAAACGTCATCCGATACGCGTACCCGCAACGCGAAAAGTCCCAAGGCCCGGCGTCCGACCTATCGTTACGAATCATCCCGATAATAATGTCATCTTAAGATTTAATACAAGACCTGTAAATACGATCGCTCCAAACGCGTTCTTCCTTCCGCCTCCTCGTACATACACTCAGAAAGCGTATCAGCACATCTGTCCCATATATCATTACCCTGATTTCAAAAATACATCATAGTCGAATTAGACGGCCCTAAATTGACTTGATAGTTGCCTAAGGCTACCCTATTTCAAAAAAAGAATGCGTTACTGATAACAACAAGCAATGATCGCAAACTGTGCTGCCTTTCCAAAATTTTGATGCACCTAGCCATCTAATAAGTTATCACCGACCGTCTCAAAACCTAGCAAAACTAGTCCGACTATTGCGCCGTACACGTCCGCGCCCAAAGTGATTATATGGGACAAAAGGCGTAAAGACTACCATCTTTCAGACTCTAGACGATCGCGTAACCCAGGAGATTACGGTTGGAATCCCGATAAATTCATTCGGCCCTCTCATTATTCTACATATTCGCAAGTGAAATCATAATTGCCTAGTTCGTGAACAAATGAAACAACGAAGAGCCACGGCATGTCAGTAATCTCACGAAATTGAAAATAATGTCGTCTAATTGAGTCTAATCGTCTGTCATATGCAATGCAGACTGAAACAAGATTTAGAATGCCATCAACCGCAGATATCACTCAGTGGGCCCTTCAATCTGGCCTTCAGAGGTTAATAAATCCCTGGAAAATTCAGATCGCGACACTCTGTATTGACGACAAATCAAGGAACGCGAAGAATGCGAATCATATCTAGTATACCGGTCCAACTCCAATTAAACAATACAAATAACTCCACAAGCATTGGTGCAACAATGGGATCGAGATAATTTCATTCCAAGTTATTGATATGTATTGTGTTTGCAGCCGAATTGGGACTACGGAAATTTTCCTTTTTATTCTCAGATGTAATGTGCGATTCTTCGTTTTCAGAATCCTATATATATACATTAAAAGCACCTGAAGACGAAATCAAATATTGCATCGAAAAATTGTTGAAATTTTGTGACAACCAAATGGTAATAATAGTTTTGGTAAAATAAATTATGCCTATAAGAAATTATCTCTCTATAAGTATATATATATATTACTTAAGAGTTAAGATCTTCCTGTGTTAATTTAAATACCATTAATTCTCTTACCTGGCCTGTGCGAGTTCTCATACTTCTCTGTAATTCTAAGTACACTGAGAAAGATGTCGAGTACTGCCTGGCCATGAAATCTACTTTGAGGAATAGCTGGAAATTTTCATCTACATTCATCTCCATGGCGATAAAATCCTTCTCGGTACATGCTCGAGGCGCCGCTTACTGCTGCATTCGACGCCGTCGGCACCAGTTCCAGTAAATTCACATTTTCCAAAGAATACGCTGCTCAACGCTCACGATAGGCCGGAGCAAATCTAAGATCGAATATTCGCAAGGACACAGACCAGTTTTCGTCATCTGATGAGACGGGGAAGCATCGACAATGAGAAAAAACGCCGCTCCGCCGCAGCCGCAACAGGTTTCCAGCGGGCAAGAGTGAAAAATAATTTATTTGTATTTGCCTTTGCGCCGTTGACTCCCGACGCGTAATAAAACCTCTCATAAAACGCTGTTCTTAGCGAAATATTCACTTTCACGAACGCGTTTTCCAGGCCTGTAAACAGCTTGGCAAGAAAACACAATTTTTCACGCAATCTTCAATGCGCAACGGACATTGCCGTTAAACGAAGTTCGGTCGATGAAAGTTTCGAACACTGTAATCAACGTAACTAAGAGCATTAAAATTTCCGTTTGAAAATTTCAAAAACAACTAACCATACTGTAGCTAATTTCACTAATAAGTCGTTTCCAAACGTGTTTTTTTAGACCTAAACAAAATTTTAATGTAAAAAAAAATATTGGGCCCGTTGATTACAAATATTCCGAAACTTTTCAAATTTTACGATCGAGGCGACTGAACCGTTTTTAGGCGCGAGCGTTACGTTACATTAAAATTTACGTAAAAAATTGCTCTTTCTGCACAAAAAACTTGTCGGCTGGAAGAGTTTTTTTTTTTTCGCGCCTGTAAAGAGATTGAATATTTTGCCAAAGGTTTTTTAGCGTTTTATGTAGAGAAGAGAGTTTTGTACTGCGTCAGAAGCCAACGGCGTAAAAAACAACCCAAAAATAAAAAAATTATTTTTTCCCTTTCTTTTTGCCCCTTTAAGGCATATTTTGCGGCTTGTGTAAGGGAGCGACGTTTTTCTCATTAATCACGTGCACTCCCGAATCCTATCAAATGTAAAAAAACTGGTCTTTTTTCTCGTTTTTATTTTTATGTTCGATAAAACCTTTAATATAAATCATAATAGGCTTAATACCAGATATTCGGAAATCTTAAAATTTGCTCCGGCAAGTCGACGAGGCGTTATACGACAATGGCTTTAGCGGTAAGAGTTTGTTCTTTTGAGGAAAATGTTAATTTACTGGAACAGTTCCATCACGTTCTTGGGAAAACGTCGATGCAGCGGTAGAATTTAAGCGACGCCCATGTAGTATACTGAAAAAGAAAGTTTTGTATCGCCATGGAAGGAAGAAAGAATACGGGTTGGTAGATGAAAATTTTCTCCGTATTCCTGCCTCAAAGTAGATTTCCATGGTTTCAGGCGGTATAGAGATTTTCTCAATTATGCTCAATTGCAGAAATTATGAGAAACTGCTTTTTTGAGGCCTGAATTTAAGAAAGAAATTAATATTTTGTTTGTTTAAGAATTAAAATAAACTTTTAGGCTTGAATTTTATCTTAAAGTAATATATATATACTATAGAGAGAGAGAAAGAAAGATAAATTTCATCCAAACATATTATTTACCAAAGTAGTTGTGTGCGTCGCACGGACCATGCAAAATTTCCTTTAATTTTCGATGTAATATTTGATTTCGTCTTCAGTGCTGTATATATATATAGGACCCGGAAAACGAAATCATACATTGAGACTGAAATAAAGAGAAAAATTTCCATGGTCTAATTCCGGCTGCAACACAATACCACTGTCACAACTTGTTGGGATAAGAAATTATCTCCTGTCGTTTATTGGTTTTATAATGCTGCAATCGTTACAAGCGTTCCTGAGTTGCATTTATTTATTGTTTAATTAGGTTGAACCGGTATACTAGATATGATTCGTATCCTTTCGCGTCTGCGATTTGATGGAAATCAAGATTCTAGAAGCACAATGGATATCTCATGGAATACCCGTTCGGGAGTTTGAGGTGTACTGAAAGAGTGTGATTTAGAAGAATTTTTGAGTGATGTCTTGCGGTTGAAGCATTCTAAATGCTGACTGTTTCGTTCGCCCCATACATTGCATATGACAGACGTTAAACTCAAGTAAATAAGTGGCATTGACGAGTGGCATGTAAAATGTCCCTTCGTTTCATTAAAAAGTAACATGTGCTGCTAGCCGTGCTCGTTTGTTTCATTGTTCGATGACTCAGAGCATTATGATTTTCCTCAGCAGGGCGTGTACTGCACAAGGTGATGAATTTATCCGGGAGTTTACAACCGTATCTTCAAGGTTACGCGATCGTCTAAAGTCTAAAAAAATGGTATCACTCCACACCCTTTGTCCCATATAATACACCCCAAAGGCCAATTTCCCCGACGTACAGCGCCTGTAAGTCGAACAGGACGGCCCCGCATTACGAGGGGCTTGATCCCGGAGCGATATAACTTATTAAATAGCACAATTGCGCATCAAAAGCCACAGAAAGAAAACACTGAGTATTTTGCAGCTGGGCCAAGAGAACCCGATTTTTTTGTTGTATCGTGTAACACGTACATTAGCTTTTTTAATAAGTTGTACCCAAACGGCTATCAAGCCCTCGTAAATTTAGGGGCCGTCTGTTTGACTATAGGGTGCTGTACGTCAAATTGAAGTTCGGGGGGTGTATTATGGTGGCAAATGGTGTAATAATGCACCACTTTTTTCCGAGAGTGTATGTGGCACACGAGGAGCGGAAGAAGAAAACACGTTTGGGTTATCGACCGCTTTGTTCCTGCAGATTGCTGTAATGCCGTCTTAAGATGTTATTATTATCAGGATAATTCATGCCAATAGGTCAGACATAAAATTCGGGCGCTGGGTTTCACGTTGCGGGGCATGTCCATCAATGAAGTTGGCGCGTTTCACCTGCTTTTGGCTTTCTGAATTTCACGGTCGATTACAATTGGTGAATAGCTTTGTTTTGTTTTTTATTATATCGGTCTTCAGATGTTGGCTACTAGAATCAAAGTCCTCCTCTCTGTTTGAGCAAATACGTTCGAAACGATGGGTCATTGGCTGCAAGTGATGCCAACGAGATACGACGTGGCTGGTCGCTCGGGTAATGGAGGTCTTCAGTCGGTTGGTATACGGCCACAACTTTGGTTAGATAGGTTGCAGTCTTCTACGTGCAGTGACGTCGGTAAGAAGTTGCTCTCGGGTCGAGCGCAACTGGCGGGTAAAACGAACGCTCGGGCGAGCAGTATTGTGATGATCTGGTAAACTCCGAACACTCTCCGGCTCGGAGTGTGTAAAAAAGTCATCAAAATTTTTGTTTACTGGCGGAATGGCTTTAGTGGAGCATCTAGTAGAGAAGTTCGGACTCTAGTTTTTCCTTGAATACGCTGAAGACAACTGGCGCCATCTTGGCGCCCATTCCGATTTAATAACCCTGTAAAAAGTATTCATTATTAAATACAAATGCATAGCGTTCTAAGACAAGTTTTGTTAAGGTAGCAACGACATGTTTATGGGGGTGTCTGATCACAAGTACTATATAGCTTAAGCCAACACTGGAAACTCGCCCGGAAAACCCATTGGAGCAGCGGCGAACGCAACAGGCGGCGCTCTTAGCGGTATCGGAGTTTGCGGAAGCAGACGAAGCGACGAAAGTATGGGCTCCGGTGACGGCCTCGAGCATTGGCGCAGCCCCGTTTCGTCGACCCCACAAAGCTGAAACAATTCATTACGGTCAGTACGCTTGCAAAGCGGAATGCATTGATAGCAACTGCAATGACAATCGAAGTAACAACGCGTGAAGAACCAAAGATAGAGCAGTATTATTGCGGTCTCGCAACCGCCACTCAGGGATCACACGGCGTTTCGTTACATCTGGGAAGCGAACAAAAGGTGTTTACGCTTCTCGAACTACGGGGTAAGAGGTTACTGTTGATTCAAGCACAAACTGTTGTCACACTTTCTTACCTGAATAGGGTGCTTATTAAAACGTGCGCGAACAACATGTAAAGATTACCAGAGCAAGCGCACCAGCCTTTTGCAGCATAACAAAAGCAAAAAAAAAATGATCGATGAAAAATGACCATGCAAACACTTCTTCCAAACTTTGCAAAAAAGGTGGGGACCCCGATACGAAGACGAAAAATAAAAATAAATTTGAAACAGTCGTACAAAGGTGAATGACGCACAGGTAACTAGCAGACACTACAAAGATACAATCACTCCAGTAAAGACTCCCCTCCTTCAACGACGACGATAAAGCGCAGGACGTCGGAATGAGCATTGAAAATGAGCCGCCGTAGTGGTCGCCGTCGGTGCTGAGTCCACAACAAAACAAAGCGGAAGCAATACGACGAAACCATTAAAGAAAAAAAGAGCTTCACCTTTTTTTAGCTCCACGCTTTTCGCAGCGTTGGTAGGAACTAAAAACAAAACAGATGGAAGAGTAATAACGTTGACCACCTCCACTGCCCGGCAAGTCGCACGCCGCAATCTGCTACGTGCCAGCAGTGTGGACCTTTTTTTGCTTTCGCATTTCTTTCCCAATAACTTTGGCAGGTTTTCCGTTTGCTCGCTTGACGAAGCAGTTCACAAGCATATTCAAGTACTCGTTGACGTACTATCGGCCTCAAATGAAATGCGAACAACGGAGCGCGTGTCCGTCGGTACATGTTGCGCCTCCTGGAGGCCTCCTGAAACGGATAAACCCGCGGGTTGAAGAGTAGAGCGTCAGTGAGGGCGTGCGTCCCTACTCCGATGTGTTGACCCTCGCCCAGAACAACCCAAGCTCCAACGTTGCACCGGTGGTGCGCCGCTACAAGTTCCGTCACGAGTCACTTTCTGTTGACTTGGCATGCGCCATGCGAGGAAGCTCGCCGCTTGCAGCATTAATCAGGTTGCTTGCACGCGCACCTCGCGCGCGTCCGTGGAGCATTATTGCAGCGTCATGCTCCCTGCTAACTTAGGCAGCTTTTTTTTTCTCAATATGCGTTATTATTTTTTTGTGAACATTACAGCAGAAACTGTGCGAAATTCGAGGCAGTATAACAACAGGGGACTCGAGGACGGCTGCACTCTAAAAAAAGGGTGTCATGGGGTACACCCATAGGGGGTGCAAGTGCTTGTCACATATACGACACCCTTTGGGGGAACACTTGCACACCCCAAATATGGGAGTACGTGTACACCCGTTGGTGTGGTGCACATGTACACCTTTTTCTACCGAAATCTCACACGAAGGGAACACAGGTGCACCCCATTCAATGGTGTACGGCTACACCTCTTTCTACACCCAATGAAATGAAAGGGAACACAGATGCACCCCGTTCGTAGGTGTACCATTGCACCTCTTCATAAACCCGCCTCACTCAAAGGGAACACAGATGCACCCCACTCAATAGTGTACCATTACTCCCCTTTCTACACCTACTGCTCTCAAAGGGAACACAGGAGCACCCCGTTCAATAGTGCACTGCTGCACCTCTTTCTACACCCACTGAATTCGAAGAGAACACAGATGCACCCGATTCAAAGGTGCATGGTCAGACCACTTTATGCACCCGCTTCATAACTAACTTCATAAACCTATTTAAGACATCAAGGAAACCCTTAAAAAATGTATGCGCCCCGGTGATAGCAAAAAGGCAGGTAAACGGACACACGGGATAGTTTTCAAATCTCATAGATGTTTATTAGACAGCTTATTCCGTAAACAAGTACAAACTTGCAAGCAATCCGTGATATGTGAAGAGGTATGAAGAAGCTGTTACACAACTGAGAAGATTACTAAGCAAACAAGAAACGGAAGTGAGTCTTAGGCAGTGTCTATTCTCCAAGCAGCCGGCAGAATTATTTCCACGAAATTCCACCCGCAGTCGCCATTCATTCATCGAACGACGTTTCATCGACGGCTGTACCCGCGAAGTGACGTGTACGGGGGGGGACAGGTTAATTAACGATTTTGTAAAGGCTGAACTCCATGGGACGAATATGCTGCGAATAACGGACGAATTTTGCCCGGCGGCTTTTGCTCTGCGCGTGGAATCAACACAGTGACTGCTACGTCGCGCGCAAAGCGAGCGTGCCGTCGGGCGGCGTTCGCACGTTAGTCGTCACATAATTCGTCCCATGGAGTTCAGCCTTAATGAGCCGCCGCAGACTGTCGGGACGAAGCGGCGTGAACGGGTGGGCTGAGTCGGTCAGCACGCGCCTCAGAGATACACGCGCGACCAAAATGTCCCTACAGCGTGCATTTCGCGTAACGAGTGACGATGAAACGTTAGTGTCGATGAAACGTGTCTACAGAACGTGTATCAACGAAAACGTGTTTTCACAGAACGCCAGGAGATTAAGGAAGTCAGTATTCTACATGCAGTTGTCACATGATTGTAGTCAGCTAATGGCAGGCGACTGCCGATAAAATTTCGGGGAAATTATTCTCCCGGCTGCTAGAAAATAGACACTGCCTAATTCTAGAGCTAATCCGGAACGGAACGGTCAATAGTTGCAAAGGAGTAGGTTGCAGAGCACTTACGATGAAGATACCGGACTCGAAATATGTAATCCGAAATATGTGTCGACACGAGCACTGCAGCACAACACAAACACAAAAACGAAAGGATAGGGGTCCGTGAAGATTCAACACGATGTGGCAGAAGCAGTAATTTGCCGAACCGAACACAAAACGCATCACATGAATTCCTTGGGCTTTTTTGAAGAAATCGCTTGTTGCCGATATACGCGTAGGACTTTTCAAACACTGGAAATCTTGGTACACTCGAATACGTTGTCGCGGACGAAATCTACGGCAGCCCCGCTGGTCGCAGCACAGCACACAAGAAACTAGGCCGAGAATCAGACATTCCGAGGTCGGGAAAAGCTACTACGTCATCCGTGAAACCTTTACCACGTGATCACGCTCCTACCGTCACCCGCGCCCAGACAGCGGAGTCGAGGGATGAAAAACCTCCGGTTCATTGGTCCGGCAACTGCGCACCTTCTTCCATGCTTTCAGCTTAGAGAGAGAAAGAAAAAGAAAAATAGCAACTCCTTCAAGGCCAAGAGGGGGCCCGCTCGCAAAGGCTTATCTTCAGGGGCAACCCAACAATGAACACAACGAAAGGATTTGTCACTTATATCCTCTTGAAAGTTCGACCAAAAGTTAATAGTGCAGTGGATGCTACCCGTGGCCTTGGCCTTCAGGCAGGTGCCGTGCTCTGCCTTATCTCTAGCTTGGAGACTGTAGTCACGTGATCCTACCCGGAGACCCGATTGGCCTAAAACAAGCATAGCGTCTACTCTACTGTCAATACCGAATGTACAGGATAGCTCCATACTTCCTAAGAAACTGCCCAACCCAAAAAGTGACCCCCAAGAGGGCATCCAAGCACAAGCTGATCGGGTCCCGTGGCTAGCGTGGGGGTGCACTGATACACCTAGAGGTTTTTAAGGGAGAGGAGGATGCTCATTGTCGGTGTACAAGTGCACTGGTTGGGTAACGCAGGGTGCATCTTTCAGGAAAAGGGTGCATGTGCGCCCGATGCACCCAACTACACCCTTTTTTCTTAGAGTGTGTTGACGCCTAAGTGAAGTCAATTGCTCAGGCAGACGTTTATATATCAACTCCCTGTGTCCTCTGTAGTTTTTGTGGCTCTTGTGTGGCGCTGGAATTGCCCAAAATGCATGTCTGCCTGCTCCCGCATTTACCGAACATTTTAGCGAAATGCAGAAACTTTATAATTGACCGACAGACGACATTCCTCAGAGCACAGCCATGATCTGGTCCAGCGCGCTAAAACAGTTGGTTTTATGCACGGAAGATTCCGTGCATAACGGATAACGGAACTCCAGCGGCGCACCACCGGCGCAGCTTCGAAGCTTGGGTTGTGCTGTGCGAGGTCAAACACATCGGTAAGTAGGACGCACATTCTCGCAGCGGCTCACTCTTCAATCCTCCGGTTTTATCAGTTTCAGGAGGCCTCCAGGGAGGCGCAACATGCTACCGACGGCCACGCGCTCCGCTGTTCGCATTTCGTTTAAGGACGATGGCACGTGTTCATGCAATTTTTGCACACCTTGCCTTTGTTTCGAGTGTCAATCAGCGGCCTCAAGTACGCCTTCAGCTGAACTCTTGTTTGGCGCAATATACTAGTGAAATGTGTTTCGAAGGCACGGCTGATGTTACCGGCTAGGTGACGAGCTAAGTCGCAAGGTGGTGTCATTTTCGCATGGGTGTATTTCTTGTTCTTCAACAAAATGTCTTTCGCGGTGTTCCGTATTTCTGATTGCAGTTGGACTTAGCAAGCATGATGACAGATTTGACTGGTTGCCCCCTGCCTACATAGGACTGACTGTTCAGTCGTGCATCTGGCCTGTCGTCCGTGAAGTTTTCCGCCATCTCCGTGGTGTTGTCATAATCGTCTGTTGAGGCGTCAGTGTTGATTTTGAAGCCAGACTTGAATAGCTCTTCCAGTTTAATTTGAAGTAACTTAATTACTCACGCTTGTTCAATCTTTGGAAAGCGGAAGAAGGATCTTCCACCACATTGCAAAAACTTGTTTTTGCAGTGGTAAGCAGCACATGGCATGCCTGCCATTTTAAGAATGCGCTGGTGTATGCCCGAAGGCGGCCGTATAATCAACAAACGATGACTCATAGCAGACTTGACCACGTACGTTTTAATATATTTATTAAGTATCAAAAAGCACATATGAAGATATCGGATTAGAAACTCAATTGAAGGCGAAAATAGAAGGTTATCGAAGACGGCCGTGGAAAAGGAACAGCAACAATAACCACAAAGTTGCACGACGGCCCTCCAGATATTCGGGCATAGAGTAGCAGACGAACCGGGGGAGTAGCGGGAAGGAAAGTAAAACTAAAACCAAACAAGTCAAAGCAAAAAAACGTGATGGTTTGAACGTAAAGTAAACGAGAGAAAGAAAAAAAGCAGGAGTAAGAAAGAACGTGGTGGCGCAGCGTCGCCTCAAACATGAAGGGAAAGTAGACTGAAAAATGGAAGGAGTTCCAGGACCGTACAACGGGTGCTGGCCTTTATCGTAGAAGTCGCAGAAGTCCTTAGTCATCCTGCCACTAAAAATCGCAATTAGTGCACCGTTTATAAAGTGAATGAAATCACCCTTATTTGAGCTACGACGCTTCTCTTCTTTTCTTTTGCAAGGGCAAGAAGTCAGCTTTTTGTAAGTCCGCTTTTATTAGTTTCAGTACTCGTATTAGTGGCATATTTGCATGTGCACAATCGACTTCTTCCAGAGCATACGGATATCACAGTAACATACGTGACTCGAAATTGCATTTTGCTTCTTCAACCAGAGACGATCTTAGAGGGATTAGCCAGCTCGCTTATTCGACAAAACGGTTTTAAGCAATACATTCATGAGAAAGGGGGAATTGCAACAGCAAAACGAATTGATCGATCAGATCAGTAAACTTGAAACGTAGCTGTGTTCTGAATATATATATGTACATTGCCCTTTTCAAGAAACAGGGCGAAGGTACATTCGTGTTTTGCCTGGCTTATATAAGTTCTTGACAAAGTGTTTTCTTCAGGAGAGCCCTAAAATTGTACTCTGGAATCTGTAACGTCTTTCCCAAGCGAAAAAAATGTCATTCACTCATGAGGTGGGACCTATTTTTTAACATTCAAAGCAGCCGAATACCCGTGAAATATCTTTTTCATTGATCAGCTCGCACGGAGACAGGTGAAAGCAATGCGTTGTGGAGAATTCGTCTGCTTGCGGAAACTCCGAGCTCGCCAGGGGTGCTGCGATCACTTTTCGTCCGCGCTCCGCCGGGAGTTGCTAGTATTGGCTCGCATGGTTATTTGCTGGTTGTTAATATAGCTTGTAGATATCAATTATAGAAGTTATTCCATTGTCGTGTGTGATATTTTTACACAAAGAGTATACGTCGAGAATTACCAGATACGATTATTTTGGTATACGTTAATCTGATGCGTTTCTTAGGAAGTGAGTAGTGTCCTTTACACACGAATCCAGAATTGTAGGTATACGTCTATTTAACTTGTCTACATTTCCTGAGATAGGTTCAATGATTGTAGTTTCACTCGAAATAAGTGGACGCCAAGTGCTACCAGTATTATGGACTTTAGGAAGCATGCAAAAGCGGCCTGAGAAGGTACGTACTGGTTTAATTAAATGGTGTTCGTTAACGGTTATCTTGCCTCTATCTAGAAAATATTTTAGCACTGACGATAAGATGCGCGTGTGCTGTGACAGGGTGTGGTCAACACCTTGTCACAAACGTACAGTTTGAGACAAAATAAGGATATTTGAATTGATTTGATATAAAAGATATATATATATATATATATATAACTTTTATATCAAATCAAATCAAATATCATTTATTTTGTCACAAACTGTACATTTGTGACAAGGTGTTGAAAACAAAAAGCGGCATGTTTTCAGCTTGACAGGCTCCAGCGCCCCAATTATGGCTACAGCGAGGAGGTATAAAATAAACATACACATGCACATCGCTATGGGCAAGAACTAATAAACACACACTAAAAAGGACAAATAGTTTGTGCTTAAAAGACAAGATATACACATAAACGCATACATGAGTACATGTGGAAGCATGAACTAAACACACTGAGAGTCTGAGTTTTCCAAAACCAAAGTTTGTTCTAGAATGGGGAATTCGCCACTGGTGCCAATGACGCGATTGATATTCTGATTGGGTTCTTTTTAATTTTGCCGTATCAAGAATAATTCTAACATTTTATCTTACAAAGTGCTTATGGTGCTATTAGTCTATTTCAATACACCTCGGATACATCCATTATTTTTTTTTTAAATAAGAGTGTGGTGACTTTGGGGCACGTTTTCGATTATCCTGACAGCTTTTGTATTGTAACAGCTGCAACTTGTTCGAATTACTTTTTTTGTAGTCGACCCTCATACCAAAATGGGAATAGCAGAGGGTAGAATAGAAAAGTGAACTGTAAACATTTTTTTTTCAATGTTAACTAAAAGTAGATATTTCTGCTCATTCAGTATGCTCACAACTCTGGAAAGTTTCAGATGAACTTAGTTTAAAAAAACATTCCAAGACATGTTCAGAAAACATTACGCCTAGTATTTCCATATTCTGAACACACTTTATCGTGCTGGACCCCAGACTAAATTTGTAGTCCAACTAACTAGAGACCAAGGACAGTGGAATAAAGCTGCCCTTTGTTTTTGCCGTGTCAATAACCATTGAGTTAGTATCTGTCCACATTTTTAAAATCTATCCATAAAATGATTCACCCTAATAGCAATCACTTCCACCGTGGTATCAGTATAATTATGCTGGTGTCATCAGCGTACATAACAAATTTGGTCGAAGGTTCAATTTTTTAAAATCATTGCCATAGATAAGGAACTAGGAAGGGCCCATCATACTTCCCTGTTGAACACCCGAAAAAATGCGTTGCGTAGTGGATACGTAGACGCTAATTTGAACATACTGGGACCGGTGTTGTAAACAGGGTGTGATAAGTAATAATGCGATACCTCCAATACCATTTCAATATCATTTATCTAGAAGAATATTATGATTTATTCCATCGAATGCTCTTCTGCAATCAATCAATGATCCCCACGTTTAGAGCCTGTCTCTCGGCGGATTACCCACAAATCATCCACGAATATCCGCAGTAGACTGACGGATGCGTGTAAAAATTAATCCAATTTGGCGGATTGCGGATCGGGTGCCGATGCCATTAGCTGCGGGTGCGGACCGGATGCGGATATCCGCGGATCCTGAACTACATTTTTGCCGAGGCGGTCCATTAACGTGCGCGACCGCAACCGTGTAGAGTGAATAAGTTAGTGATACTATGAAGTGCATCATCGAATGTATTGCGGGAGCAAACAACTCTCTTAGATAAAAGATGCCATTCGCGGAGAAAGTTGTTCTTTACGTCAACAAAGATTTGATTCTCATTAAAGATCACTTTCGAACTTTCTATCTCGCCAAAATTGGTGTAATTAAAAAAAGTAATGAATACAGGAGCATCAGTCGTCCCGGGAAAGCGTGTTCTTGTTTGGCAGGGAAAGAACGAAGAAACGTTCTTGGGCAAAAAAACCCCAAAACGTACGAGCCACAAGAAAGTAGAAGAGACCTGCAAGTGGCTCCTTCGCCGAAAGTAGATTGAGGAGATTGAAATCGATATTCTGGAGGGGTGGACCTTGAGCCAGCACGAGTGTTTGCACCTCATTCTTGTAGCACACTTCGTGCATGCTGCCGTAGCATCAAGTGCACCAACGTAGAGAGACTCTTCATTAGCGAGTATTGGTTTAAGGAAGGCGAACTAGTCTGAGTCCATCCATGTTGACGATATTCTTTTTCTTCTACACAGCAACCTTGACAAGCAAAACGTTGCGTGTGTATGAGTTTTATTTTTTTCTCGTCAGTTGGCACTTTGTGTTTAAGTATTTGGTTCCGAGCATGCAGTTGAGGGATAGTGTTTAGAAATGAGACCGAAAGGAGGTGTTGCCATTATTGAATATTGGGATATTTCCCAGTGCGGTACTCAAACCTTATACCACAGATATACGAGCACCTAGCTGCGGCGAGTGAGCGCTCTTTCATCTCCCACTTTTTTATTGTTCGGCCTAAATAAAATGACACAATGTTATTAGTCTGTCCTTTGTTAATTTGCATGTAAATAAAGTAGGTGTCTGCTTAATGTGGGTTTTACAAAGCAAAAAATTATATTATTTTTTTAGCGCATCTTCTGGACAGAATATCAGTGTCATGAACTCCCAAGAGATCTGATAACTATACGATCATCTTTCCAACGATGCGAATTGTCTCTTGAAGAATAATCGCTGATTTTCAAAATACGCTAAAAACGTTGCGATAAAACGATGTTCACTAATTCTGACACGAAGAGTTCCTTGTACTATAAAAAGACGGCTTATAGGATATCAATCCAGATGCTTTTTTAATTTTTATTCTTGCTGGATTTTATGATGTAAAATGAATGAGCGGATTGAGGGTCGGATGAGGTTCCGAATTTTGCGGACGTGGTTTGGACACGGACACAATGTCTGCAGATGCCAATCAGATGCGAATGCAATTATTTAGGAACTTTGCGAATGCGGCTCGGATGTTGATACGGAGTCTGCGGATGCGGATCGGATGCTGACGATCAAACTGTTATCCGCGCAGGGCTCTACCAACGTCAAAAGCGTTCTCTCAAATATTTTTAGTAATATCTCCTTCTGTACCACTGAAGTTGTTTCTGTAGATCTATGCCTTCTAAATTCAAATTGAGATTTAGTCAATGAAAAATATATTTAAAAGTTAGTGAGAAAACGAACAATTAGTCATATAGGATCTCTCAACGCCATTAATATAAAAGAGACTTCAGAAAGCTGCATTAATTTGGGTGTTACACCGGGCGACAAAGACTACATTGTGCAAATGCATTATGCAAGGCAGTTAAAGATAAAGCTAGTAAACAGGCGATCTGGTTTAGGTTTCACATGGTTAAGGCCAGAGACGACGGAAAAAATGGGGACAGGACATACATCTCAATTAAATATACAATACAAATTTAATTGGTGCCATTACAAAATCCTCACAGTTATGACTCCGACCATTCTTTACACGTGCAAAAACTCTTAGAGCACCTCGGCTGTGTCAGTAGGATGTAAAAAAAAATGTCTTTCTCGTTGGTGAAATTAGTTGTCGCGGTACTGTTATAAGCACAACTCCCAAGTCTCATGAAGTGGTGGTAAACTTGTTTAAACCTCAATGGCTCTATGGTAACCTCGAACCCCCGAGGCAGCTGCCATTATTATGCTTCTTCGCTTTTAAATTAATATTGCTTTCTCTTTTCTTTCTCAACATATACACAATTTTGAATTGTCCGTAAAGGTGCAAAGACTACAAATGATGCTTCGTAAGTAACGCTCTGAGCGTATGATATTGAACTAATATTATGCTGGGAAAATATAAATACTTGTTGTGAAAGGGATGTGGAGCGTTGGTCGTTACTCAGGAAGCGTTCTAGAACTATTAAGCATTAAATAATTGAGTAATTTAACTTCGCGTGAAATCATACAGGTCACGAACGTGCATCGTAACGTTTCCTAAAAACACATGCCCTCATTACTGAATATCTGTTTAGCTGTTTTATAATGCACTGAGTGAGCAGAAAATATGTTCGCATTGTTTAAACTTTTCAGCATAAAAGTCTACTACAGAGAGATATATTGTGTCGGCGACGGACGCGAGCAAAAACGCGGCTGTGGTTGATCTTCCACGATTTGCCAAACACGCAATGTGACGTCATTAGTATGATTAATTCGGCTTTCACCCACAAAAATTAGGGTATTGACACACTGTCAACTTTGACGGTTTCGCTATAAGAACGCGATGACTCTCAGCGTCGACCGTGATTGGAGCACATGATCACACTTCTCCTTAATAAAAATAATAAAACATGAACTTGTTTTGTCCGTTCTTCATGTTTTGTTCTTTCCTGTATTTGAAATTATTATTCCACGCGTTCTTCATATCAATATTTAATGTTTAGTTTCGAAGCACCGCCGACCTCCTAAAATTTAGTTTTGAATTAGGCACCGAGAGGACAGAATAACTTCAGCCGCAAAAGACAAAAAATATTTATTTTTGATGACCATTATTTTAGTTGACGTAAACGCAAAAACACAGCAAATCGAAAGTGAAAGACAGAAGTGTAATATAACAGTTAAAATATCATTGAGGAACGTGTCGCTATAGAGATATCTGTTCTTGCCCAGATATTTTCAGTATGTTGCAAGAAAATCTGCTCTTCAAAGGTGAGAGCATCAAATTTCAACAAGATGATTAGCTCACGCAAATATGAATTTTGATTATTTCTGGATAGGAATAATGCACTTTTTTCGCAGGAAAAGGCTATTAAGAGTGAAAAAGTTACCATAGTCAAACATGTTGCAAGGCCAGCGGCATCACTGTGACTTGAATACAGATTAAGTTTCTACACCACTACTCACAAAAAGGAATGTAGGAGGAGGTGGAGGTTCAAGACGAAAAGTCTTTGACGTTGGAAAAAACAAAACGTCTTATTCCGCGTACAAACGAAGCGCAAAAATACTTACGTTTCTTGGCCGAAAGGAACTCAGTCTTGACAATGAGTTATTTGTAAGCTGCACTGTCCCAAAGTTTTACTGATCATCCGGACTTTCCTTTTTTGCTGTGAATTTTTATCGCGCCATCTTTTGATGATTTTGGCGACGCCAAGTTCACCTACGGAGAACACAAGTCAGACGCGTTTATTCAGATGGGTCCTCCGAAAAACCATTCCAAGCACGGTTCAGTGAATCGTCCCTTTTCACGCAACTTGTTTTATTGTTCATATCTTAGATTTTCGGATATCTTTTTTCTAAGTTGACGCTGTCCCTGATTTAAGATGCCGTGCTTGTATGATAAACGATTTCCTGTCAACTCTTCAATAGGAGGCACATGGAGTGGAACATTTACAGACGAGCCTCATTTTCAATGACATGGTGTCAGTCGTGTTCATCCAGCCGCGCCTGTTGGGCCGTGATATATGGGTAAATGCGGTACATTTATCTTTTCCTTTTACGCCATTTATATTGTTCTAAATATTTCAAGGGAGCTGACACTTTTGAAAGAAAAACATGGCGAACCACCTTGTTGTAAAAGTTTAAGGCAACCCACGTCTTGAGAGGTATCTCACCCAACCTTTCAGTGTGCGAAACAAAATGGTGTTGTAAATACGTTTCAAATTACGTGTTAGATTATCTGCCTAAAAAAATGTGACAGCAGCATTTTAAGAGTGATAATATGTTTTCGATTGCTATTACTCCTGCATTTCAGGTGACTTGTTACAAACGTGTTCTTTTAAATACATCTGCTCCTTTACAACGTTGCAGGACTTTTTCCCCATAATCCAAAATCACTTGGGTACGTCTTTTAAGATTGCTGGTTTGTCTGGTGAGTAACCTGTTAAAGTGTGTGTCACCAGTGCAAACTACAGGAATAATTAAAGTTCTGAAACCGACATATTCTGAACCAGATTAAGTAGAATACGCTTCATTCTTATCATTGGAAAATAGTCCAGGTATCGGGCATGAAGAAGACATATTCTTCAGAGTGGAAGGCGTCTTTGAGAGGCACCGATAGCATACTCTGAGCACTGTTCGGTCAATTTCGGTTTAACACGATAAAGTACGGAAATAATTCGTATTGCAGCTGATTCTGAAAATCATGTTTTTTTTTTGCTGTATTTGTCTGTCAATCTGTTCGGGAGAATTCCATAAATGTCTTTATTAGCCTGGTTATTTTTTTCCTTATAAGCTCTAAAACCAAATTTCGCGTTCAAATATATAATTTTTGGATATATTCATCGCAATCTCAAAACTTTAAATAATCTTTCTGAGAGCGCAAATGCTTGATGTAAGCTATGCTTTTACATCCGGCTTTTACAAGCCATACTCATCTGACAGGTACCATAACTGTAATATAAAGATTCACACTCAGAATCTACTCGTTCGAGTCCCAAGACAACGATCATGTTACATAGTTAATTCTTCAAATACTTGTCGTTTTGTCATTTTCTGCATAAAAAATAACTCGCCGAAGAGAGAATAAATAAAGAGGCATCTTTGCTCGTTTAAACCTAAAAAAATGTTTTGCGCATTGTTCATACGCTGCGTGAAGTAGTTCTTACAAGATTTGGTAGTCGGAGTAAGAAACGAAGCTTTGGGCGTTTAAAACATGTACGTCTTAATGAGATAACATATCTCTAATCTAAACTGCACCTGCATAGATCTTCATTCCTCGCATAAGGGAGGAAATTAGTATTTCTCCGCGAGCAGCCGGACCTCTATTACTACTGTTCTTGAGGTGAAAACGAGTATGAAATAATATATGTTACTAAATTAAAGCACAACATTTTTTTTTCTAATTTGAGTACGCACGAAAAGAGTAAGAACTTGACATGAGAGATATAACTTCCCTCGTGCCTCAGATAAATCAAGGCGGCGTTAACCAGAGAAGCACACGCGAGTTTCATTGAATGTTTGATAACCTTGGTAGAACACGAATTATTCTTAAAGGGGCTGTGCAACAATTTTCAGACTTTGGCTAATTAACCGCGGAAATTAATCGGCGTCACCTATGGAACGAAAAGCAGAAAACCGTATTTTCTTGCGAGCGCTAGTTCTTATTTAAAAAAAAATGAAACAAATCGAAGGTCAAAGTGCCCCTCCACTCTCCACGTCGACTTTCGAGTGACGTACTCTGGAGGTTCACGTAGTTTCGCCTTGGGGTCTCTCTTCAGAGACCAGCCGCTTCCTCGGCGATTGTCAACTTTGAAAGGATTAAGGCCCGTTCACACTCTTGCGACCGAGTTCGACCGAGAGAGACCAAACCGGCTTTTAAGCCTCCTGCGATCTCTTAGGACCAGCTCGGCTGCAGCGGAGCTGGTCCTAAGAGATCGCAAGAGGCTTAAAACCGGTTTGGTCTCTCTCGGTCGAACTCGGTTGCAAGAGTGTGAACGGACCTTTAGCCTCGTCGAAGGTCGCGGCGAGCGATCGACACAAAGGACCGTTCACCGCGGGGCTGACGGCGAGTGTAGCAGCGGAGGGGGACAGGGTTTGTTGACTTCCGCGTACCCCCAGAGACGGTGTCATTTTAGTTCCCGTAACCCCGACAGGCGGCTGCAGATCGGCAAATAATTCGTTTTTTTTTTGCTTTGCAATTACGCAGCAGAATAGCAGTTTTTCGGGGAAAGGTGACGCGTTTGTGGTCACTTGCGCTTGCATCAACAATATAAAAAATGCAAACTGCCAATTCTTTCAACATTAAAATCGTTGCACTGTCCCCTTTAGCACGAATGGCATGTTAAAAACAAAACTAATATAATCACTAACTGACAGGAAAGATCTACATATATTGTTCGGTCTATCTACATTTGTTCCGTACACTAAACGCACTGAAATAAAATTCCCATCGTTGCATAGTGAAAACCGAAAAACAAACACACTTGGCCAACAAAGAAAAAAAAGCTTCCGATCAATACCAAAGACGCCGACACCGAAAGTCGAGTTTTACGTCCTTATACGCCAATCTTTACAACAACGAAAAATAGCAAACAGCTTCAGTTGTTTGTTTGCTTTCTCATTCTGTGGCGTCGCAAAAATGATGGATTTGTCTAGAGGGACGCGGAATCACCATTTCTTTTCTGGGAATTGAGGACCGGATGCATTTTTATACATCACCTTTTGTGCAACTTACTACCGCTCTAGATTTAGGGATGCCATAAAACATTTAAGGAAAGCGAGGACCCTTTCTCCGATAACTTTTAGAGCGCAGCTCTTAGGCTCCCGTTTCTCGCTTGAGCGGCGTCGGCGTCGCCGTCGCCGTCGCTGTCGGCGTAACGCGTCGGCGTCGCCGTCGTCGTCATTGTACCACGCGGTGCAGTATGGGAAACGTCCCATAATGCACCACGGTGACGCGCGCGTTGCATTATGGGACGTTTCCCATAATGCACCGCGTAGGTGGAGGCCGGAGGACGGGGAGGGGGAGGTGAGGGGAGAAAGAAGGGAGGGAAGGAGGATGGAGGGGAGGGAGAGGAGGAGGGAGGAGAGAGTAGGGGAGGAGGCGAGGAGCACGGAAGGAGTAGATGAGGAGGGAGGAGGAGCGGGTACGGATGAGGAGAAGGGGCATGCCGTCCACTTTGTACCCTCCCTCCTCCTCCTCAAGAGCTGCGCTCTAATTCGGCATTACAGGGAGTTGTAAACGTCTTTAATTTTTGTTATTATAATAATATAATATTATGTGCCCAAAAACAACCACTCGGGTCTTCACATTGGCTAACACAAGATTATAAACAGAAGAAATACAAATGTACAAATCAGCATGGCTACAAAGAGTGTGCACACTTCTCACAAAATGTACTACAGAGTTAACTTTGAACTAGACCCTCCAAGTCCCGTGGAAAATCTGAAGGATTGATTATTATGGATACCTCGGGATACTCGTTCGCTTGACAAGAGAGATGGAGCTTTTACGGCTGATGTTTTAGATATAATTAGACCTTAGATTAATTATTTTTTAGCTTATTTATCAGCAATATTGGCGAATAGTTTTCACGATGATCATTTATTTAAAACATCGGTGCATATCGGTTGTTTCTTATGGACGGTCGCTAAAAACGGTATGATTATCGGTGAAAAAAAGGTCCAATAAAAATTATTTATTTTAAGTTCAAGAGGGAAGGGTTTCGACGAAAACAGTTTTAGCTGGGTCGAACACTTCCAGAAATTGGTGTTTTAAAGTTTTAACCGATCTTGTAGTATTTTTGACAGAAACAATTGTATCATGTGTTTCTTATTTTATGTTAAAGACCGATTTTTATTTTTTACACCAACGAAAGTTTTTTGGGTGTTTTTTTTGTTAAAACCGGAACGTCTATGGCTTAGATATAATGTGTAAGTGAAAAGATAACATTATGGTTCACTTTAGACCTATGAAGTTTCCGGAAATTGTTGAGTTGATGGATTGAATACGCGTTTTTTCTGATGCCCACCAAGGAATGAGTTTGATGTCTCACATAATTTGTATTAGAATAAGGAAATATACTAATGCTTCAAGTTTTCGGCCGCTTCTTTTTACAGCGTATTTTACTTTAGCATAAGAAGCAACCCATCAAATTTGCGCGAACAAATTTTTTGCATTTCTTATATTTCACAATTACGCAAACCAGCCGTCAAAATTGAGCTCCAACAGCTTATTATATACTCCCTTAAGCCACGAAAGAGCGTTTTACAATTTTGTTGTTATATTGGGATGACATTCAAGCTGATAAACAGGCTCACCAGCTTCTAACGAAGAGAACTTTTAAGTAAATGCGTTTTGAATTTAAACTCACGTACAGAAAAAAAGAATAACGATCGATTTTAAGTCCGGAAGCTCGTGCCGCTTTGAATAAATTTGTGTAATAGTTGATATTTCCGCGAAACTACGTGACTCTTACTAGGTTACTCTTTGGTCGGTTCAATGTTCGCATTTTCTCAACCGGCGAACGTTAACCAAATCTCATGTTTATGGAAGAGCAGCGAGATATCGCATATTGAAACGCTTCTAACGCGGGTATGGTGTTTATATACGATATATCTGCAGTATTGTCGTAATTTTGAAACTCTCAGTAAAAGCAGATAAATATTTTGATACTCAACTTTATATCCTAATCTATGCTTCGGTGACTCGTTATTAGTTCGCATCAGTTATGGTAAAAATTACAAATACAAAGAGCATTAAGATAATTTGATGGCCTTGGTTGCGTAACGACGAAGTGCCACGAAAAAACATTTTACAGGCTGGTTTCTTCGCATCCCTTTTTTATTCATTACCATGTGGTGAATATTTCACCGGGATTACCTTAACGACGCTATCTTGAGCATCTGCGTCAATATGCAAATAAATCATATAATTTTAATTTCGTTTTTCTTTTGCATAATGACTGAGAGCTTAATAAGTGCATGGCTTGGCTGCTTATGCCACGCTTCTGGCTTCGTGATTGGTTCTTTGATGTTATTTTTGACTTATGCTGCACTCTGATTGGCTGCGGAAGGCTAATAAGATGCTCGCGAGCGCCAACACGCCCCGCATATAAAGCTGTGAATGTCAAAATTAGGAGAGAATATGCAACGCGCAGGTAGATGAAACGAAATAAACAAGATATCAAACTGAATGAAAAACGATCAATACCAAAGAGGCAAGATAAAACAAGATCGATGCTGCGTCATTTATCCGGTGATTGGGAGCGAGCGCTGCTCGGCAGCAGGGTCTTACATTCCAACGTTCGAGGAAAATACAAGGTATTTAAAATATACGAAGGGGTTTCTAAAAAGTCCAGTCTCCCAAAATAATTCATCATGCTGCAGCTGCTCTCGACAATGTCGGGAAAACTTTCTATTCGGCATGTCCAACTCACAGGGGGCTAACTTCAGCTCTTTTCAACATAATCCCCAGCCACTTCAAGACATTTTTTCGTTAGATGAATTCAACGGTCGAAACTACGCTGGAAATCACCCGGTTTCAGAAGAGAAAGTTGTTTCTCAACTCGCTGGTTTGAAATATTTTCTTGTATGAAACATTTTATTTTCAAGGAAGGGTTTCTTCAGTTCGGGGAACAACCAAAAGTCACAGGGCGCCAGACAGTATTGAACGTGTTACTGAAAAAAAAGTAAACCGAAGTACAATTACAATTACTTCATTGAAAATCTAACTGATTACAGTAATCAATTACTGCATCACAAAACAATTGCAAGATTACCAGAAAGTAAATACATATTTTTACATTACTTTTAACTTATTATTACGAAATAAAAATTCATACATTTGTTCAAAGTGGTTACGTTTTGTTTCTTTTTCTTATTCACACTGTGAATGGAGGCTTCAACAGCAGTTGTCGTTCGAAGTTCTCGTCAGTCATCTTTCCACGTTTCATGGTGAAAATATTTGGTGCGGCGCTGAAGACCCTCTCGGCGGATGCGTTTGAGGGAAGAGCGGTTTTGTAGCGCACAACTACTCTGCGTGCCAGTTCATGGTTGCGCAGTGCTTCGACGGTCGCTTCTGAGTCCTCTAGGAAGCGAAGCGGTTCGGCTGTTGCGACCGCGTGTTGAAAGCGCTTCAAATGGGTGCGGCGAAGTGCTGAAAAAATCGTCCGTGGATGGACTTTCCGGGGCGTCCGCAGAGACGGCGAACGGACGCCCGGCGGACGCTGTTTAGTGGTAAAAGAAAATTGTCTAATGTTGGTGCAACATGGACGAATAACGCGCGGTCAGACAGAGCGATTTTTATGTAAAACTACTAGCCTCAATATGTATAGCTCGTTCCAAAACATTATACTGATTACTTATAACTTAACACAGAAATATAGCCATAGAATTAGAGCGAACGAAACCGCAGAAAAAAGTAATTGAAGCATTAAAATGTTACAATAAACATGAAATTACTTACAGGTAATTGGTTACTTGTAACACGTTACGTACAAGTCTGGGGCCTTGTCAGGAGAATGGGGCAGGGGAGTCAGCAGATCAATTCCAGAATCACGGATGACGTTTAACGTTCTGTCAGATTTGTGGCGACGCAGTTCACTTCTTGAAACGGCCTCTGAGCATTTATTTTTTAACTTTTGGCAGGCAT
Organism: Ixodes ricinus; assembly: GCA_037355805.1. NCBI lineage: Eukaryota > Metazoa > Arthropoda > Arachnida > Ixodida > Ixodidae > Ixodes > Ixodes ricinus. The sequence goes on along the minus strand of JAZHYW010031182.1, from coordinate 41,449 downwards.
TCTTTTGTGTACCATTCCGAGTTTATGTTCTATCTCTTCAAGGGAAACGGAGCCAACAACTGCTTTGAACCCGAAGAAAATGGCAGACGTTTTTCTTCCGGCATCATATACCTCGGCGAAATTTATTCGGTGGCGACACTACTTCTTCTCGGCCGCACCATGAATATTAAGACTTGGTTTCAGGGTCCCTGTTGCAAAACCAGGTCTCACCACTAGACAGAATTTGCTTCCAAGCAAAGGACTTGCCTTCCTTGAATCTTTGGATGCACTTGAGGCAAAAGATCAGAGGGATGCCTTGTGCTCTGGTGTCAGATGGTTAGGTTTGACCCATTTGGCCGTCTTTTTGCTGTATAAAAGTTTTACCTAAAAATTCTTCGAATTGACGTGGCATCTTACAAAGTAGTTCTTTAATTTTCCTCAATGTAACTCGACCATTTTTTTCAAATGCCTCCTTTACAGCCGATTACATTTCATCGTGGGTTGCCGCATTTGAAGGCCCTTCATAGGAGGTGTCCTCCACAAAAAAGTATCCACTTCGAAAAACAATTGAACCACCTGACAACCAATAAGAGAACAGCAACTCGTAAAAACATTAAATACCCAAAGCTCCTTCATAAATTCCGTTCTTTTTTTCAATTCTTTTTTATCCGGCCACAAGAATTCGAGTTTCAATTTCTCGTCTCCAAAAGTTCCTGTGGTGGGGGAAAAATTTTTCAATTAATTAAAAATAATTGGGGAAGACAAGAAATACGTTTTTAGGCACCTCTAAAAAAGTAAACTGCTCGAGCAACCGGACTTCAAAAAAATTCGTCGTATCTGTGCACGAATGGAATGGTGAAATTTCTAAATGATGATGCATTGGCAAACTTGTGATATTCATTTAGTGAGGGCACAATGACGAAATCGTTCTGTAATCCGAAATTTTTCCACCAACATTTAGAGTGAGTCAAATTCGTAAATGTAGGCACTCTCATTGTGCCTGCACAAGCAAGCAGAATGACCCAGAAATCTAGCATCCTGTAGCCTTCGTCAACCTCCTGGTGGCGTCGAACGCTCATGATGCACAAGCGCATTGATATGATTTAATGTTTGGCAAAGAAAGCTTTATATTTACTTACATACCTCGCATGAGTAAAAGTTTGTAAAACGGCCTAAAGGTCTATGCAAACAATAACGAAACAAAAGCCATTTCGCTCACATCTGCCACTTTAATTCAGACGTAAGCAGCGGCGCATTTCACTACACAAATTAGTGGGGATAGATTCAAATATCCCCGAATACAACATCTATTATCTCCCTCTCTGTCGCTTTCTCTTCTCTGAATGTAAATATATTCGACAGAGATCTGTCTGGTTAGGAAATAAATAAACTGACTAAAAAATTTTAAACTCTAACCAAGTTGGAACATAAACAAAATACCCTAGGTTTCGGAACCGGCTCGGTCTTTTGGTCACGGGTGAGTGTGGGTTGGGCAAATCTTCCTTGTCGTCTTCATCTATATCGGGGGTGGCCAGGCAGACATATCCAAAGAGCTATTATACAGACCCATTTCAACCAAAGAGCGGCAACAGAAAGTGGGCGAGGCATTTTTTACACTTTCATTAATCTCAGTTGGTGGGTACGGTGATTTCCGTTTTTAAAGCTGTTGCTCATCATGTCACTGACCCTAAAATGTCACTTATCCGGTTGGTCCGATGTGTGCATGGTGGCACAAGACCGCCAAAAGGCGAGCTATTTGTTATCATGAATAATGTCCTTCTCATCTATTGGGAAATAAAAGGGAGAGGGTGGAGGCAAGCTTACAGGAGAGCCGCGAGCCGAAATCGAACCCGCGAAGAGCCGTATGCGGCTCCCGAGCCGTGGTTTGGTCACGCCTGATCTATATAATGTTAATGATCGTCAACCTCATCTTTATCAAGAATCATCCAGCAGCTGGAACCCGCGTATCTCGAAGGTTGCGCCCATGTTTTTCCGTGAAGTGACGAAGCCCTGAGACTTATACTCTTGGGAGAGCACCCGATGATCTGTTGACATTTCCTTTTGTTGTTTGGATATACCCGGATTCCAGGTGCAGACGTCTACGCCAGTGTTTTTCCGAGCTGGTCCCGAAACAGAGGGTATTTAGTTTTTATTGTTCCAACTTGCTTAGAGTTTAAATTTTTTCAGTCAGTTCTATTCTTTCTCTTTCACTCTCGAATTTGATTTCTTTATTTATTACAATGCCTACATTGCCTTAAGAGGTATTCTAGTAAAAATAATGGTAAAAAACATAGAGCATATACGGCTGCAAAGTAACAGAGGCTATGAGTGACGCCTCAAATAGGTCATAGCGATGGGGTGGTCCCGGGCTTGAACATTTTAGTTCATACTTTGGAGGCCTAAATGACCCCTCAGAGATAGGAGGCAATCATCCCGAGGCAAACCATTTTCCTCGTGAAATACATTACTTCTATATGTCACAAAATAGTCGAAAAAAAAAGGTGGAACGATGCCAAAAGCAGCAGTCCATCAGCGAACATTGAGAGCTTTAATGGGGCTAATAAAGAGTCGATACCCATCTTTCCTACTTAGGCGAAACAACTCTAAGGCCTGGTGCCTACTAAATACGAATACCGCCCCATTATTATTGTTTTGGCGCTCTTGTTCTAATGGCGGCGGTAAGAGCTCATCAATTTTAATATCGGTGTTGTTTTAATCTTCCCGAAATAGCTCCAGTCACGAGACAAAATTCAAGAAGAAAACAAGCTTTTTCGTGATATATTCTTAAAACGTCAAGGGACAATGGTTCTATTCAGCGTAGCTACGTCGAGATGCTCATCTCGTTATCCGGGGCCGCTGCTAAATGCACCGGAACTTTATCAGATTATGTATGAACTGCCTGCTTCTAATGTACTCCCTGCTTGGGGGAATTGCCATCAAGGGGGTGCTAAGAGGTGCTGACGACTAATGTATCATCTGACTTAAGGAATAACCATCCGGTGCTCAATATGCAGTGCTGGCACCTAATACATCCTTTACTTTCAGAAATCACAAACAATCTATGATAATGAACGGCCGACGAAATACCGTTCGCAAAGAACCATTCATTTCTCTATATAAAGTTGCGGCGCCTAATGTATTTTTTTGCTTCGATGAGTAACTATCGACTTGTGAATACGTCACCGGAGATCACTGCGTCATATCTACGCTGAGTAATGACGAACAAGTCATGAAAAAGTTGGGAAGCGCTTAAGCTTCGCCTTGAAGCGTGGAACGCGGTAGCGTCATCGGGCGACGTTCGCAAAGCCTTCTTATACAAACCTGCGCTCGTTCCCAAGTCGTGCAAGCGTGTGCGCGTGGCCTAGTCGGTAGCGTCACGTGTCACGTGACGTCATGCCATGTGACGCGTGACGTCACGTGGCTGTGATGGCGTATCACCCGCTAAATTTTCCGGAAAAATGTTCCACTAAATTTTGTGGGAAACTTTTTTGCTATAACTTTGGCTCGAACATTTTACGCTAAACTTAGCGGAAATTCCTGTCGCCAAATTTAGTGCGTCGTCACGGTCATGACGTCACGGCGACGTGTGGCATCACACTTGACGTCACGTGTGGCTGCGCGCGTTGCATCATGGGATTGTAAAAGTATCGCCGACGACGGACTTTCTGCGACACGAGCTTCTAAACGCTGTCGCGTTAATATGAATTGCGAGCGCCCTCTTTATTTTTTTACTTCAAGGAATAAATATACCCCTGAGCTTGAAGTGCAGGTACACCATCTACACTCTCCATTCAAAAATAACCATCAAGTTTTGCACATGCCTCTCAAAATGCAGTTCACTTTCCTACAGAACACGGCGACAATCAATGACAACGGACAATAGAGATATCCCAGCGAATGACGAAGCGCAGATTACGATATAATATGCGATATTATGAGCAAGTAAAACGGCATGCTCAGTGTCCCTACGGACATCGCATTTGTTAGTCGAATTATATTATCAGCGTCGTTATTTGTTAGCATCCAGGTATTGCTCACAATGATTCGTTGGCTCTAATGCTGCGGCAAAGTGAAATCAAACGTTTTTTTGGAGTGCATGGGCCGGCCCTCAAGAAATTATCCCCGCTAAGGAAAAAACAAAGTTTATAACATAAACCCGTAGCACCCAATTTGTTTTCAATGCCAGTCATTGAATATCCATCAGTTCAAAATATAAAGTACCGGTGTATAATGTAGGTATTTGTAGCGGCTTTTTGCAACGCCATGGACTTCCCGCCGCAACTCCCATCAACATCGAACTGGAACTTTTGGTTCGCTACACTTGGACGTCTCTCGGAGGCTACTGAGTCTCTTACCATCGACTTATCGTCGACTGGAAGACAAGAGCTCTCCAGGACAGCTTCACCGACGGGGTACCTTCTCGCCGCGGCCATCGACAAGGCTGTGGTATGATTACCTGACGCATGCGCGAAGACAGTCCAGTGCTTCGAAACAACGGTCTCCTGCCGCTGCCACCGTCCCCGCCATGCCAACACGCCCTCTTCATCGGATCCCGTCACCCATCTCCTCCCCGTTCCAAAAAACCTGGTTCCGCGAGTCCGTCATCAGTACCTCCGTCTCCGTCACCATTAATATCAGCTGAGCCGCATTGAAGCACTCGAGCAGCACAGCAGACAAAAGAAGAGCTCCCCGCGTCCCACTCTGTACCTCGCCCAATTCAACTGGGCACGTGCAACTAGCCGTCATGCAATTCACCACGTAACTTCTTGCGTGCTACTCGCGGAGTGCGGTTTTCGGCAACGCTTCCACTGCAAGCTACCTGGGGCAAGTTGCTCCCCGCCAGCTAATCACCGCCACGAATGACATCCAGCCCTTTAGCAGGACTATGCGCCCGACTCAGGGTGCTCCCTCAACACGGGTTACGGTACAACGAACACCTGGCTAGTGGCCCTTCTAATGGTAATGGCTCCCGCGTACACCTCTTGGAAGCGTTGCGCAGTCTGCGGCACGCATCGATTACATGCCAGCAGAAGACGCGTGTCAGTCGCGGCTCCTCTTCATCCATCTCGTTCTTCTACTCGTACCACTACTCTGCCCTCCCCGTCAGTGGAGTGGAAGCTCAGCCCAGTGGAATAATTGCTTTATTGACAATAGGGGGAGTGTCCGCACTCGCCGAAGCTTTAGTCTCTCGCAGGTTAAAAATAGCAGGACATGGACAAAGCCTTCCACTCTTCGCAGTTAAGCAGAGCGAACGCTAATGAGGACACAACTGGACTGGAAAGAAGCACCAATAATGGCGATCAGAGGGCTGTGTGAAAGGGGCTTGTCTTACTACTCCAAACCTGCAACCGTTTATAATCACTAGTTACGGGAGGAAGAGGAAAGAAGCCGATCAGCCGATCAGGGAATCCGATTTTTGGTGTTCGGGGCGCAGTCCAATCTTGTACACGTTGCTAAAAGAAAAAAATCGATTACAGTTACACGCTTAGTTACAAACGTATTGAGTTAGACTACTTGATCACTTTAGAATAAATGTAATTGGCCATTACTTGACGGAGTAACCGTTAGTGGTCCGAGTACTTGAGTTTAGAAACGAGAGATTTTTCTGCCGGTTAGAAAGGTGTTTTTTTTTCATACTGCCCATTTTTGGATTAAAATGACAGAATTATAAACCACTTATCTTTTTCATCTACCAAGTTTGGTAGACTATCCTTTTGGAGATTTGATCCGATGATTTCTTGGTATGAACTTTGTCGAAACGAAGTGCGCCCATAAAAAAGAGAGAGGAAAATAGTAAGGGTTGCAAGTAATTTGAGTATTTCAAGAACCAATCAGATCGCTCTTGTGATTACTTCCTAATAAATGTATTTTGACGATTACTTCCAATAAATGTATTTTGACGATTACTCCACAAAGCATTTGATTACAATTGATTTGATTATATACAATGAGTACCGTACAAGTTTGGCGCCGTCATCATCCAGGCAGCTCGGTTCTAATTGCAGCGTGAGCGCGACAAAAACGGAAGTACGTTGCTCGCTCGTCGAGTTTAATGAGACAATACCAGAAGAGCTGCTGTATATCCGCGGAGACAACTCAGCCCTCACACATCGTTCTCTTCGTCGTATGTTTTGGGCGCTTCTTCTGGCCAGAGTCATCGACGTTTCTGTAAGCAGTGATAGAGTGTAAGCAGAGATAGAGGTAGAGTGATAGAGTGTATTGACCTTGGGGTTGTCGTTGTTCGGGTGGTCGGCTCCCTTTTCAAAAGTGTTGAAGCCGGGGAGTGGCTTATGCTGTCTGGGGCGAACTCATTGATCGTCCTGGTTATGCGTCTGAGTTCTTTCTTTCCCTTTCTCTTTTCCATATGGTTGAAAGTATATTTATTGGTAAGCTAATATCAATTAAATTTCAGCTGCGTTTAAAAATTTTGTTGTCTTCGTCCGTTTTTTTTTTTATCGTTCCCCATCTCAGGGTCTACAAGAAGACGGTTCTGTGTGATTACATGACCTGAAAGGGACTGCTTGTTCGTGTTTTTTGGAGATGACAAAAAAAAAAAAACACGTCGCTTTCCTTTTTCTGTTCTTGGGCGCCCTACTGCGGCTTGCTACGAAGCCATGGACCTTAGAGTGCGAGTCGATCTATTGATTCCTGAACCGAGGCGGTGTCTCCGCCAAGCACCGGAACCATCTGACACTAACCGAAGGCTATCCCCGGTGCCCGAAGAATTAATTTAGTTTACAAACCACTGAGTTTATCGCGTTCGATAAAGAATAAGCTGAGCTAGTTGGTTATTCATATCGGGTGGAACCAGCCGAACATAGGACGGAAGGAAGTGAATGAGAAGAGACGATCAATCGCTGAACTACCAACTACTTATTGAGTCAAACAAAGCTTCGAAAAACAAATATTTAGACCAATACTGTCCTTCATATGCGAGGAAATCAACTGCGCCGGCAAGAGAACTAATTATCGTAATGAAAACACAAAAGCAAATTAAAGGAAGCCTTCGCGGTGGTTCCACATATTCATGGGGTCTCCGATTAATTAAAAACGATTGCGAGCCGGCAAAAGGTACAAGCTGTGTGCTCGGCAGCCCCTAAGGCTTATTCAATGTGCCGCAAGATCAACGAGGCACAGACCAATAAGAAATGTCATTGTGGCCCAGACCCGAAACAAACTACGTTCCGTGCAAAAATGAAGTCATTTACAACATACCGTTGACATGTGGGCGCTGCTATGTCGCTCAAACGGGACGATGTATAAATGACCGAACCTGAGAACACGCAGCCAACTTCAAAAACCTTACTTACGGCACCGGCGCATTAAGCTGCACATTGTCGACCATGTAAATGCAAAGCAAACCTCAAGAAAGTTCGCACCACAAAAACCAGATTGCACGGGAGGTGTTGGAAGCCCTTGCTATAGAAGGAAAAGAAGATAACTGCGTGGGTTTCCCTTGAATCTCCTTGCAACATAAAGAAAACCTATTTTGAAGGGCACCAATCCACTTAGTATATGTGACAGGAGGGGGACAAAAAAAAGATAGTCATGCAGAAAAAGCAGACGAGAAGGAACAACATTAGTAGAAAAGGATTCTCATCTCCTTTCTTCCTTCCTGTGTTCAGCTGGTTCCACATGAAATGATAAAGTTCAATTCTAAGGATTGCGTTTTTTCCTGACAACCTTGCTGCTCTTATTGCCTCAGTTGCGAAAAGGACTATTTCGATTCTTGCGCTTTCCTGATAAGCTCGAATCATATTCATTAATAGAGTAATGTCACAGCATCGATATTTTTATAGCCCATTTTCAAATTTCTAATGTAGACACTACTTAGAAAGCGGAAGGTCATCACAGAGCGGTGCTCTGAGTTGCGCTCAGTTGAGCACAATTGTGAATTACAAGATGCATCGTGGAAACATGCCGTATGTTATTAGGCGCACAATAGATCCTGTGAACGTCTAAACATATTACGCACAGTACCAGCCATGAAATACAAGGTGCGTCACACCTGGATATTTCTGTCTCACAGCTCGCTTGAGCCATATAACTCATTAAAAACAAATTAACTCGAGGAACGTCAATCAAGTTTTTGCTAATCTTCTTTTGTGCTCGCATCTTGGTAATTGGACAATGGCCGCTTCTTTTTCCGTCGACACCTTGCGGCAAACTTTCGAAATTAATGGAATTAATTAACCAGCTGCCTCGAAGAAGCATGTTTCATTTAAGGAAAAAAAGCAGTAAAACCGAACAGAAAAAAATATATATATATATTATCGGCGGCTCCGTTTTCCTCACCCCCTCTAATCTTTTTTATTCCGCAGATTAAACAGAGAAGAGTATGACCGGATTTAATCAAGAGACGATCTGTCGTCGGACCAATGTGATAAACTTTCACGGAACTTTTATCCAACAACTTTAGTCTGAAGTTTAATCGTCTTGATTTTTGTGAATTCCTTCGACATTCTTAAATTTAGGCAAATTTAATTCGCGACAGTAGCGTTTGCTTTTTGTGCGACTTTACTTCCTCGAAAATTGATTTTGAAGTGTCGTATTAGCTGTGTAGGGCATTTCTGACAGCTTGGTTTGGGCCCGTTTACTATGGCTGGAGCCCAGAGCACATCTTGGACTGGCGTGTTTACAGCGTTCTCAGGTACGGTCCCGCGATCTCCGCTTGATGACGTCACACAATGTTGCCTGTCGCGATTCTTGTGGTGACACAGAAGCGGAAGTGTACGCGGCAGATTCCCTTTCTCCTGCAGGTGGCTCTGAAGCCAGAGAGTCGATGGAAACATAAGCAGACGCCAGTTGGAACGCATCGACGACCTCGATCGTCGCATCCGTTAGCGGCCTCCAAAAGCATGATCTACGTACCTGCTCCTGCGGCGCAATTGGGTTCCCACTTTGGGGCCACTTTCGATGTATGGGCCGGATAGGAGACTATATAAATAACCCAGTCAAAGACGCGTTTTAGACATCGAACATGTACTGCTCCGTATAAATGTTTTCCTTAGCTTACTGTCTCCATTCTCTGGTGCTTTCCCTATAGGAATGTTGCCTAAACGTAAGGGAGCTTAAATTTACCCTCGACCGTTCGTACCTCCCTCCCTCCCCCCCCCCCCTTTTTTTTGGGGGGGGGGGGTCAGTGTATATTTGCTCTTTTGTGCATGTTGACCACTTCTTGTGACCCGCGCATCACTGAACCGGCTCTGGGCAAGGTGTGAAAAATGTGACGCATTCAAATAAGCAGAAGCGTAAGTCCCATCACGCACTGCCTCTGCTTCCACTTAGATCCGTATATTGGACAATGCGCGATATAAAAAATATGACCTAGCTAGCTGTCAAAATAATAACTTCTAACATTTTCAAGCTTTTCAAAAAGGTGTAAAGTTGGCCTAGTTGGCATTTCAGTATATATTGTCACGACTGACGATTGATGAGGCGATAATAACTGAAGAAACTAAACGTTTAGTGGGGCGAACTTGTGCCCAAAAAATAAAAAGGGAACAGAAGAAAGCAGAGCGTCGCGGGCGTCGAAGTCGGCGTGACCGCAGAGTCGAACGCTGGGGCGAAACTGACTCCGGCGTGCCACGCGGAGCCCTTTGTACACGCGTGGGCTTCTGGAACATTGAGCGTAGAAGTTTCGGCGTGTAGAACATTCTAACCTCGAATTAGCAGCACGGTTCTCGAATTTACCAGAACATCACATTAGGGTCAACAAAAAGGCGTACCCGCGGCCAGGAATCAAACCCTGGCTTCCTGCGTGGAAGGAGAGCGCGATAACCGTTAGGCCACGGCTGCGCTGCCTACTTGGCCAGTTGCGCGCGCGGCAATATACTCTAAACATTGCCTGTAATCTACGTTGATTAAAACTTTCAGTTCCGGTTAAGCGCTTCCTTGTCTTGTGCATTTTATTTTGGTTTTCCTTTGTTTTATTTCTATAACATTACGCACATATGTAACTTAACATTACAGAGCAAACAAAGTACGAAGAGGGGTAAATTGAGGTCAGCAGAGCGGGGAGCGAAAATTCACCATCGTTTCTCTGCCCCGTAAAACCTTGTGGCTCCCCCTAACGAGCCGAAGATAATGAACATGCCTGGTCTGGTTTTCATATTAGGACAAACTATGACGTTACCACGCTAGTTATTATTGTGCGAGATTCAGGAGTCCATACATTTTTGCATCTCTTATCACCCAGGTGAGCAATGACGAGTCGCTGCGCTGTAGACCCATTCACTGAGTCCGGTATTTCGCAAAAGAAAGTTAGTGCGAGTGCTCAGAGTGCATTCCACAGCCCAGTAGAGAAAGATCGCAGAGCGCAAAAAGCGATAAAGGAAATGGTCAATATTATAAGCCAGACGGTCATCTCAGCCCGCTTTCTCAAAATTTTCACGTATTGCATTTGTTTTGTTGTTACTTTTTACAGCGGAGCTGTTAAGGGCTAGTTTCCACAGGATCGTGTCTCCCGCAAAGAAATTAAGAACCCGAACTCTGACACCTACTGCCATCTATAAGCGACGGCGGCAAGCCACGCATCTGGTTGCCGCCGTCGCTCATAGATGGCGGCAGCCTTTCCACTCTGGCATGCCGACTTGCGGCCGGCCATTACTTTCCATTGTACAGCTCCGCTGGTCTTCCTTCTTTTTTGTTAAGGCCCTCTCACACTGAGTCAACAGTTGGACAACTCTACCTGGCAACACGAGGAAAGTGCGTTTTCGGCGACCCTGTCACATCGCGGCAACAACAACAGTCGGGCAACCTGTCGCTGTCACCCGGCCACAGTGTCGGCCGATTCGTTGTCCGTCCACCCTGTCACACCGCGCTGGCGGCGGGGCCAACATGGGGAACACTCCGTCATCTTATTTGTTTACCTTCGTTCGTGTGGGGTGTGGCGACGCTGGAAAAGTGACTCGACAAAGTGCTTGTGCGCTCGAAGGGCCTGAAATTACCACGGGACGACATCAACCAGTGACTGTGACTATAAAACTTGACATGGGTAGTACTTCCCATCCCTTCATTTTATCAAAATATTCTTCATTCGCTGGCAAAGCAGATAGCCCTAACCTGACATGTACGCGTTACCCAAAAAGTAACTAAATAACATTGCTGGTTACTCGCTAAAAAGTAACTAAATACTTTATTCGTTACCGATTCTCATAAGGAACGCGTTACCTGACCTCAAATGTAACGAGTTACAGATCTCGTTTCTTTGACGACAAAACACACAACCGTTTTTGTTTCATGCTTTATTGTTGTTGTTTGTTTTCAGTAGTCGTTGCACTTAAGCAGTAGCTGCCTTTCCAAGTTTTCATCAGTTACGTTTCTTAGCTTCATTGAGAATAGATCTCCGGCGACGCTGAAGAGTCGTGTGTTGCTGACGTGCTCGAAGGAACGGCGATGCTGTGCTTCAGGAAGTGCTGGTGAATCTGGGATTCTCCTCTCTATCTTGTTATTTCTGTTTAGAAAGTTCTAAGTTGACAATGGGTTATCTGCCTTCTCGCGTTGGCAAGCTCCGGGTTTACATTCGGTCTGTACACGATTCCAGAAGGTTCGACCAACGAACCTTATTCTATTCTCTGGGTGAAGGACATTCCCAGCTGTAGAGTTCGATAGACGTGTTCAGCGATAAACGTTGCAATACAGTCATACTGTTTACTAGCTGTTTTTTTTTCTTTTGTTTCCTGCCTTTGTCGGGGGAGACGCTTATTTAGGTTACAATTGAAACGAGGCTGTTTAAACGTTGTTGTACATGTTACTCGTCAGAAGTAACAAAATACCGTTACTTGTTAATTGGCCTTACGAGTAACTAAGTACGTTACTCGTTCCATTTTTAGAAAAGTAACTAAACACGTTGCTCGTCACGAAAGAAGTAACTAGGTAGGAATAACTCGTTATTATAGTAATGCGTTACGTATATGTCTGACCATAGCCGAGGAAAGTGAGTTCGTTGACATATGTTGGGGATTACGTCACCGTATGAAGTATTACTGTCCGGTTCTTTCCTTCATACAATTCCCGTTTCTGCTGTAAAATTTAGTTAGCACTACACCTAACCGTCTTTTGTAGCGTGGTGTTGAGCTGAACTTCGTGCTTAAAAACTGCGACACCGACATGATCTGCCCTCATAACAAACAGGGGAATAAATATTTTTCAACGCTCTCTATTTGCCTACGGCGTGCTATGTGATCGCTTCATTTAACAAAATGTCCTGGTGAATTTCTGAGACAATTTTGAAACAAACAGCCGAGACGCGGTTCACCGCTGTCTCGCCCCTCTCGGCCGGTTATCTGTTCAGAACCTCCTGCGGTGGCTTCCATGCTCGCGATTAACTTCACCTCCCCGATCCAACGTCAAGTTTGGCTCTTCCAGTAGCCAGCCTCCGCATCACGTCATTTCTGATGCCTGCAGGATGCGGTCCTGAAAGTTTTTCGACAACTCCGCCCCGATTTCGGCACCGTTCGGCCAGCTGTCGCAGGCCGGCGACAAACTTTTTAGAACAGTTTCATTGACCTTGTGCGCAATTTTTCTAGTTAGCGCCAGAATCTCGGGGGTTGAAGATCGAGTCGGTTGAAGGTAAAACTGAGGGCCCAAGGCATAAGACCTTTGACATCTGGCGGAACTTGAATGTGCATCTTTGGGAGACATTCAAGTTCCGCCAGATCTCATAAAGGTCTTAGCCCTTGGCCCAAGTTTTGCCTCCAACCAACTATTCAACCCCCCCCCCCCCACCCCCCTCAAGCTTCTGGCGCTAACTAGAAAAATTGCATACAAGGCAGAGGAGAGATGTTCTAGACAGCATGTACATCTTTGGGAGACATTCAAGTTCCGCCGGTGACAACTCCTTGGCGGTTTTCCTGATGTCTTGCGTGCGGCAGTAGAAATAATACCGTTGTGGAATCACCGACGGTCGGGTGGAGTAATGCTCTCGCAGCAACTAAAGATTCCTGGCGAGTAGGGGCGTCCGAAGGTCATCACTAGGCTGCCAGCAGCCTGCGCAGTCAATGAGTACGACTAGCCTGGTACAGCTGCTCAGAAACACGGCTCGTTGCTTGTCTGCGAGGATGTCGTTCGCGATGAAGTACTGATCCAGAATCTCGGCATGTTCTTGCCATTCCTGACCGCCTTCCCTGTGGACGGCTCTTACTTTGACACGATGTTAGTGGTAGATTTCGCCGGAGTCCGGTCAAAAACTTGTTATAGAAACATGGTTCGTATTCGTAATCTTGTCGCCAGTTTTAATGATAACAATATAAGGTTTATAGATCGCCAGAATATCAGCACTTGCCCAAGCCCACAGCTTCGAGTGTCCTGTAGTAGTCCCGTCGTCCTTCTTCTTCTAACACCCGACCACCTAGCGGCGTTCATGTGCGGCTACCGCCCTGTCATAGCCTCCTCATACTGAAAAGGCCTGGCAGATCGCCAAGAGACGCGGCCGCCGAAAGTAAAACGGTAGAGCGGCAGACAAGAGGCATGTAACGGGCGCCCCGCTGCGGCGAGACGCCGAAACACACTTGTCCCGAGCGATGGAATGTCCGCTCGTGCTTCTCGCGTTCCTCGGGCTACCGCTTCTTTTCTCGTCGGGTTTGAAAACCATGTTTCGGGTCCTCGCCGCTGCAAAAGCTCTGCGCTGACATCCAGGTTCCCCGAGAAATGCTCTGTGCTACCAGATCCTCGCGCTCTAAATCTGCGACCGGGCACTTTACGGCTCCGTCGTCGAACTGCCAGGCTCTGTGACTATAGAGGAGGCTATGGACCTGTCCACTGAACACCGCAGCCCCCCTGTCACAACTGCCACAAAAACTAATAAAGAAAACTCGGAATTACGTTGGCTGTTACATTGGTTGCCCACACCCAGGTGATTAATAGTGAACTTCAGTTTACCTCAGGTGTTCCTTATCTCCCACGTCCAACGTGCGCAGTGTAACATCTTGTCCAAACCTTTGCATGTGGCCGTGGGCGTCCGGTTTGCATAATAAGTAATCATCTTCGTCCTGCCGGTCTCATTTTTTGACTTCTATTGTCCACATACCTGAAGTGTCTCACGTTTATTTTGCCTTGCTTTTACGTTTAAAAAAAACACACTAAACTCCCCATAAAAAAATAGGGGTTCGGATAAAACATCGTTTAAGAAATATAAAATGTTCGAAAATTATTGGGCTCGCCAAAGAACTACGCGGTTCAGAAACAAAGAAGAACAATTTTCAAGCTAATATGCTTTCGTAATTACTGGACTAGTAACGTTGTACTCAAACATTAAGAGCAAATCGCGCGAAAAAGTCGTTACCTAAAAAAAAAATTAAGTTAATCTATTTTTTGCCTTGTTTTTATGCAGACGTATGCAACTTTCTTTTTTTCTCTCTCTGCGGTCTGCAGTCAATTTCACGTGTTTCGATTATTCAGTGAAGAAAGGCTGTCTAATTCACCGTCTAACCTATAGCGATTCCTGACAAATTTTGCCGTAAAGCAATACCCGTAACCCAAGTTGAGACCATACATATATATATATATATATATATATATATATATATATATATATATATATATATATATATATATATATATATATATATATATATATATATATATATATATATATACTCTAGCACGTTATTACCATCTACATAAATAATAAAATAATAATATAAGTCAAAACGGAAACACCATAATCATGAGTTTACTGTGTTTCAAGCACTCTACAGCTAATCGTCCGCTGAGTAGTCAAGGAAGTAAAAGGAATTCTGTTTTTGTTTTTCGACGTAGGCCAAATGTGTTTCTCAACTCTGGAAAATTGCGATAGGACCATAAAAACAACAGATATTCTGAATATTTCTCTAGTTTTCGCTCCTCTGTTCAGCTCTCCAGGGAATAAAGGGTCTGTCTCAGTTCAGCTCGACTGCATTCACACTTTAGCTTTCACTGAGAGACAAACGGGCTCCTGCAAGCGCTTGATAAGGACGGCTCACAAGGATTACGTTCTTCGTGGTCCGGTTCCATGCAAGTCGAATAGTATCCGTCGGCTTAAAGTTACTCATTTGTTTCCCGAATCGAGAATTCTGAGCAAATATCTCCCAGGGGTCATAGCGACAGCAGTTTAATCTTACGCACTTGTCGTCTCACTTTGTTCTGCGCGAATCAAGTACACTCTGCGCGATTCTGTGCATAGTGCTACCGCATATACGCGATAATCATGCGCAACTTGCGAGGCTAGCTCAGTGCGCGACGATGCCGAAACATATCTATGTTGACCAAAAAACGCAGATTGAGTTGTGAGATTAAGTAATGCAAGCGTCACGTTTTGCATTGCTTAATGTCACAACTCAGACTGCGATTTTTTGGTCTAAACAGATGTTTCGGCATCGTCATTCGCTGAGCTGCCCTCCGTAAGCTGCGCTGATTGGTTCTCCGAGTGTTGTGCGTGAAAGTAGACGCACATACTTTTTTAGGAGTGTATGTTCACCTCGTAGCGAAAATAGGGGGAGGGGGGCATGTTCTATTTTACAAACATTCGCATTGCGCACTAAGGCACGAGCGCGTGTCTCCGAAAAGTGCCTTGTTTGCGCGACTTCTTTCCTCAAAACCCAACATTTCGTTTTTACCTAAACCACTGACCAAAAAAAAGACCAAAAACGCAAAGTTGTGTTTCAAGTGTTGGCGCTCCATTTCCAGTTTTCTTGTAAACGCCGCCATTTTAGTGCAAAGCGTGAACAAGTGACCAGCCTTCGATTCGGAAGTATACGCTAAGCGCTTAAAGACGGTGTCAGGAATCTCGAAAGATGGCATATTGCTTTGCAACGGATTACTTTAAGATTTCTGGAGGACGAAATAACGTTTCTAGCGATTCGGCGTAAAGGATCAGGTAACTGAAAACCATGGTTCTATGCGCAACGATGCAAGAAGTGTCGCTACTCTCAAGAAGCGTAGCTTACAGTGGCTTCCAATTGTATGCTCTACATCGCTTCATACTCAGTGTTCAGCGCTCTAGCGCAGAACTCGTGTAGCTGAACTCGTGAGCGTGTAGACTGAGACTGCAGTTCATTTACACGGGCTCTCGCGAAAATGAAATGCTAGGTGAAGCTACGTGCTCGCTCCAGCAGCTTTGGCTGCGTTGTACACTCAAGTGAAAAAAAACGCATTATACGCATCACGTGCCTACTTTGTTCACACTAAGGTCACTGGATACTGGGAAAGCATCGTCATTGCCTTCCCTGCCTGTTAGCCGGGCACGAACATATACTAACATACAAAGGACCAAATCTCGCAAGCGTATTAGCTGATAGGCCTCAGTTGCAATGCCGATCGCCATTATGGTCCATTCATATCCTCGAAGCTTTGAAAGAGTCGTTTCGAAACAGTTGCGCAAAGATCACTATGGAGAATCATTGAGCTGAAAGGGTTCCTCGTCAGCATCAGCGTCTTTAGCATTGTGCGTACAATCCACTTAGCAATCATGCTTATCTCCATATATTTCTTAGAATGGTAATGTTGTTCTTCCGTACTTCGAGGAAATATAATTATTTTTCGACTCCTCCACGCACCGACGCCACATACGATGGCCGTACGAAAGGTACGCTTGTTTCGCCTGTGTGTGGATAGCAAAATATCAGTATGCAAGAAACGTCTCTATAAAGCCACTTGTCCCCAGCGAATTTAGATAGGCTCACCAAGAATGGAGAGGTCGAGGAAGAAGGAAAAACTGCCCACCCATAAACCAAATTTGAGCGACCAACTGTTACTGGCTCAGCGTATATAGCAACGGTAAGTAAGAACGTAAGAGACCGGCGCTGTGTGAACCAGCCATTTAGACATGCACCGTAGAGTACTTGGTAAGATAAGATATAGTCAAAAGTCACTGCGTGTCTTCACATTATAAGCACGCCGGCACCACCAGTAACGCTGTAAGCTTACTCGATTCCTAAAGACAAACGTTTTGCGCGGGGCTAAGCGCGAGACAACTATGACTGCGTCAAGGATTTGTTTGGTACATGATGGGTTACCGATCACAGTGCTGTACGGAACGGCGTTCCAAAAAACGGCGTTCCTGGACACGCGTTCCTTTTAGGACGAACAGAAGAACGCCCACGTTCCATCTTGCGTCGGTGAAACTGGAACGTGAACTTGTTACATTTTTACGGAAACAAAAAAAGAAAGGCGTTCCTTTTTTTTTTGTCCATTTGTATCACTTTTATCTTATTTCAAGGAGGGACATTTTAAAATTATAAAAACAGTATCCTTACAAATAGCGGCATCTCGTTTACTTTATGGTTACTTATCTTAGGGTTTATGTTTGTATGGTCCTCGCTTGGTAACAGTCGGGTGCGGGAGAGCTAGTGGATATCGATTCTTTTCCAGTGCCCGATACAGCGGTACAGAAAGCAACACTTTCAGTCGAAGGAAAAGACGCAGAAAGAGGGACGTTTTCGTACTCAGCTACTTTCTTTGCTTCCACGAATCCCCCATACACCCAGAAGTCTAAGGCCGGCTACAGCCACCACTGAACTTCTACAAAGAGACCTACATTTACAACAAAATAACAGGTTGGCAGACATTGAACACACCCTCGTATCCCAAACATTGGTGACTTAAAAGATACACAAAATTATTCTTTATTCAATCTCCCCTTGTCCCCCACCTTCAAACAGAACAACGAATTCAACCTTCACGAAGAAAAACTTGTATTTTTCAAGACTGACCTTCCAAAAAGCCCTACCCTCTTCTTCACTTGCTCGTCTTGCGAACAGCAACATCGAGAAGCAACTGTTGTTAAGTTTGAACAAGGTACTCTTTTAGATTGAAACGCTCCTGCAATGTGGGGTAACAGTACATTTGGCTCTTCTGAATCGCCCACCACAAACATGAATATAATTAAATCTGATATTTTCAAAGGTGAATCTATCAACGAATGAAACCCTGCTCCCGCTTGTTTTCTTCACCTGGTGCTCTTCCATCACGGCATTCAAATTCGTATGTTCCCATTCGATGAGATAGATAAAAAAAAAACTTTCCGCCATCTAACTAATTATCATAATCAGCAAAATACAGATGCAACGTATATGTAACGTTACGTTTCATTTTTTCACTGTAACGGGAATGAGTTCCTTTTTCACATATGGAACTTCTAATGGGAACGCATACCAAAAATCAGAAGGAACGAGGAACGATCTTTCGTTCATTTTTTTGAGGAACATGTACAACACTGGTTCCCATGCAGAAAACTGATTCAAAGTGAACGTGGAATAAAAAGAACAAAACTAGATTTTTTTACGAACTGCGCTTCGTACGACGTGCAAAAGCCGTAAATGTTCAAATACGAGGATACCAGGCGAAACAGATGAAACTCGAGATTTTCTACCTGATTTTTGCGCTTATAAAGATGACGGACAAAGGGAGCACTTTGGTTTGTGCCAATACAATGAAATCAATTTCTGGCAGTAGTACATTTTTTTTAATTGCTGGTTCCCGTATAAATACTATAAGCGGCGAGTGAAGAAAAACGATTGAGAAACTGGAAACTTGGCTAAATTCCAACCAGAGTCAACAAAAACACTCAGCGGAATCGAAAGTTTATTGCGACGGCCCTTTACGTAAATCCGGTATTCAATAAACAACACCGTACTACGACTCCTCTGGCGTGCTAAAACAATGCAGTTAAAATAATGTTCTTATATATATATATATATATATATATATATATATATATATATATATATATATATAATTTTAGGACTACGGCAAGAAAGTAGAAATAATTGGTTATTAAAGAAAGCCGATTTTATTTATATATGTATCAACTTAAAAAGGAGTGTCAACCTCTGATAAGCCCTTCCGCCGACAAAATATGTCTTAAAAAAATAAAGGCGTCTTCGTAGTGATATACGGCGGGCAGACCGACAGCTAAGACGCGAGAAGTTCGAGCGTTTTATGGCGAAGTCAATAAAGCGCAGGCTGTTATTGGATACAGTGGGGGAAACCACCATCTTTGTCAAAAAACTCCTATTGAGAGATAGTATATCTATTCCGTATTGTTCGAGGAAAATGCGAGGACACGCGATAGCTAATGAAAAATTATTATACTTCCGAGGCTCTGAAAAATTTCTGAATAAGAAAGGAATGGAAGCATAAAGCTCTGACATTGAGAGGCGGGAAAGATAAAAAGGCTTAAATGGACCCACACACCACACGGTTTTTTGATGAGTCTGTTTTTGTTCTTTATCCCATCTCTCGCGCGGCGCCGCTCGGCAACAAGAGTTATGCACCCTCTACAATGGGTTTTCGCGTAATTTATCAGCGCCATTTAGCGTCAAACCGGGAAGCCTTATCCATGGCCTTCTAAAAATGTTTTAAACAGCTATATTGTCTCCATTCCTGCTGTGAACAATTGCCAAAAAAAATTACGACGTGTTGCAAATAAACAAAAACTGGATGACCCCGCTTCTACAGTTAGTGATGGGGCGGCAATAACCCATGTAAACGTCACCAAAAAAAATTGCGAACGGCCGTGTCTGCTGTTACTTCGCATGCGGGTTGGCAAACCCCAAAAATAACCCCTTGACTGCGCAACCATATTTCTGAAAATGAGGGGTGGGTGGCTCTTTGAGACAGTTTGAAGCTTTTATAAGGAACGACAAAGTTCAAAAACAAGTTGAACTGGAAAACGGGATCTTCGCATAAACAACACGCGTGCAAAGCGTCACACTCTTTTTTTTTTTTTCTTCGGCACCAACCGTGCGTGGAAAATTGATTTTTTAGTTTTGAACCAACTGGGCTCCACGACCAGTTATTTTAAACCTCGTTCTTCTATTCGCACTCTTTGTCGATCGCAGTTATTCACCCACCCCGTGGCCGGAAAGATCTAGACGTACCTTCTTTTTTGTGTGTGTACGAAACCTGCACTTCGCTTTCGCAAGATACAGTAATACTACTAACTTAATTTTGTAACATAACACTATGTTGGAACTTGAGAAGAGGTTCCTCCGCCGAATGCACTTTTACAGATAAAGAAGACACCAAACTGCGAAAGCTACAACTACAATTGGCGTCCGGAAGGGGTGTTGCAGTACGTCCCTCGCTCTCAGCACAAATAAGCTGAGTCGCGGAAGAGGCAGGAAGGGCGGCGCAACCCCCAGCCGGACGACATTCCTATACTTCAAGCTCTCGCCGCTGTGTGAGGAAGGCCTGCTCACACACGGTACTCTTTTTGAATGAGGTCCATTCATAGAGATAAGTGGAATCACTACGCCGTCACTAAATACGCAGATTTTTAAGTCCTACGAATAATATAAACATTCTTCATACTCCTTTTTAGGAGTGATGGCACCCAGTATTCAAAAGTATTCGAATACTGCGCACTCTAAATTCCAAATGGGGCTTGGCGCGTTGGACATTGAATATAGCTTTGGGTAGGTAGGAGGATCCTTTTTTGCATTCTGTTTGCTGCAACTTGCAATTATACCAAATTTAAGTCCGATTAGCACTAAAATAATAACAGGCGTAATAAAAGGTAAAAAAAAGATGAAATAAATAAACGCCGTCCCCACGAAAGTTTTCGAGATTACCGCGCTTCCCAATCTTGTCCCTTTATGCTTTTATTGAACGCTTATTTTTGGGCTGGCAAACCTAATAATCCTTATTCAAGCTTCAACTTTTGCGTAATAACGAAGTCCTAAAGAGTTACAGCAATTTCGTTGGTGATGCGGCACTTCAGATATTCATTCTGCTTCAGAGAAGGTTAACCACTAAAGCGATATAGTTTCAATCGCTGCTCTCGGTTTACTTATGTGACGAAGCAAAGGTCCAGGGCTAAGTCAACTACAAAGACCTGTCTTTTTGCTTCACACGCTGACACAAATAACGTTGATTACATTTCTATTTCACGCCTGAAAAACCTCAGAGTATGCTTAACTCATCATTTTACAGGCAGCGAATTACAAACCTGTCACCCCTACTATTGTCACCATGAAAGTTATATTCTTTACAATATTCCATATTTCTCAGACCCTCATCAAACTTGATAGTAGTAAAGCTATTACTTTTTAAAAGGTGATATTCTAAAACTTGATCTTATCTTAGGTTCGACTTTTAGGTTCGACATTTTTGCCGTTTAGACAGAAACCTCTTATCCGCCGTTAATGAATTCAAGTACGTTCAGTCGGACTGCTTGAAAGGTCAAAGAGATGATGCAAGCGTGTTTGTTAATTTTTACAAATCAATTACACAGCGCACACTAAACAACGGTAGAGATGTGTAGTAGACAGCGCTCGTTCTATCTATTGCCGATCTCTGTCCTTGTTTATTCGCAATGTATCAGAAATTTGTGTGATTGAATTATAACTGAACATTCCTCTGATTTGACAGTGACAAAATAAGTGCAACTGAGAGTTCGTTCATGTGTGACAGTTATCTTTTATTTTACTTGAACAACTGACCAAGTTTTGTTGATTGCAAGGCATAGCTTTTTCTTTCGACATACATACTTCGCGATTGCCGCAACTTATTGCACTACATCCGATTGTCCCTCTGGACAGTGGACAGACAGTAATTTATTGGAGTCTTTTTTGCGTTTTTTATTGAATACCGTACCAATTTTAGTTGACTGTCAAGAATATATGAGCCTCACAGCCTCTCAATTGCGCGTCACTGACAGATAAATAGGGTGCTTCACGAAATGTGGACAAATTCGATATTGCGAAAACTACCGTATAAACTGGAATATAGGTCGAACCGGAATATAGGTCCACCCTCTAATCTACAAGTTGCAAAAAGCGTAAAAAAGTTTTTATGGCAAGAAAATGCAACCTTACGTTGGCAACAAAATTTGGTCAAGTGTACGGAAGGACGACGAAACACGGCACATTTATTCAATTGCTTCGCACGCAATAAAACAGGAAGCGCGCGAGCCTTACTACTCAGATTCTTCAGAACCTTCGTCCGACGACGAGTTCACTAACGCAATTCAAAGGGACAATGCCGTCCCTTTGAATTGCGCCCTCCAGAGCCCGGGGCACGAGCGACTTCGACGGCTTTCGTACGGATGCACTCCGACGTCACAGGTAGCGATCTGGCGCGCAGATCCCGAATAAAATTTGCCACCTTTGTTTCCCAATCGGGGCACAACGCAGTCGTTCCACGAAATATAAGTTTTCTTCGCCTTGCTGCACGCTGCCAGTTTTTTGTCTCTGTCCTCACCAGTAGAGTATGATTTTCTCTGATACACCGAACTCTCGCTGCGCTGCAAAGATTCGTGTGGATTTCTGCATAGACGATCACCTTCTTCAAAAAGGCTACCGTGAACTTTCTTCTACTTCCGCTCATTATCACTCCGGGAGTGGCAACGGTAGATGTAAGAAACCAAGGAGCACAAGTGAAAGTGAATCGTGACCACCATAGTGACAAGTGGACGAGTTTTACGGCGATTGCAAAGAAAAACAAGAAGGGGGCTCAGCAACCCAGTGTTGCGCGATTATTTTTGTTTTCCGCTAATGACCGTTATATAAGACGAGGGTCAACTTTTTCAGGTTCATTTTGAAAAATAATTTCGACCCATATTCCGGTTTATACGTTACGCATCACACCAAGAAAATGCTTATGTTATGTCGGTCCTAGGCCAGGAGCCTATTTAGGAAAATTTTTGAAGTTCGGGATAATTAGGTTGTTAATTATGTTTGCGTAATTTGTTTTAATATTTAGTTTAAGGGTACGAGCTCTCTGAAACTTGCTAAGCATCATCGAAAACACTAAATAAAAAATTGGAGCGCAATAGAAGGCACGCGCGGCCTTTACAGCTTTCTGAAAAACAGCACATACTTCGACGGGCTTTAGTTTCGGTTTGCAATCGGAGCGCTTCTCGGCATCGACGGTATGCGCCCCGTGGAGAAATAGTGCCACTAACATCTGCTTCGCTGTCATCGCGCAACGCAGCAGAGGCAGGTTGCCCTATTTCTCCACGGGGCGCGGTACCGTCGATGCCGAGAAGCGCTCTGATTGCAAAACGAAACTTAAAAGCCCGTTAAAGTTGCTGTTTCTCAGAAAACTGTAAAATGCGGCGCGTGCCTTCTATCGCAGTCTTTTATTTAGTGTTTTTCGATAATGTTGAGCAAGTTTCCAAATTAAACCATGCCCTTAAACTCAATATATAAAAAAATAATTACGCTAAAAAATTAACAATTTAATTATCCCGAACTTCAATAGTTTTCCTAAATAGGCCCCTCGGCCTAGGACAAAAACGACACAATCCTTTTTTTGTGTTCGATGAGTAGTTTTCGGAATACCGAATTTGGCCACCTTTCGTGAAACACCCTGTATTTCACTTATATATGCTTTACACTTTCTTTCATTCGCTAGGTATTTTCTTATCCAAATCAAGCTTATAAATATAATACCTTTTAGTATTACAAGGTTCAGTTCGGGGTGCTTCATTTATTATACACGGCAGTCAAATTGATTAGGAAGTGATAACTTCAATTCAAAGTCGTTCATGTCCCTTACACCCCCAAGATTTACGTCTTCTTTCTTTTAATGCAAGAAAAGTTTTATTTGGATTGATTGGGATAAGTAGATGCTAATACAATCAAACGTTCGCAGTTGCTCCCACGGCGTGTGCGTTTGAGTGCTCTAAAACAGATGTTTTTCTTTAACACAACTTGCCGGCAACGCAATATAAGTACCAGTTTAAAAGCTGAAGCCACCCACCAAACTCCATCGGATCAACCCGGATTGCCACAGTTTGTGGAACGTGTAAGAAAACCAAACAGCTTTCAAGTAGAACTATAAGAAAGAATAAAGTTGCGTTATGGGTTGTACACTTTAAGAAATCCGATGCCTCATATTTGATGCAACGCACTTAGGAGAGCCTATTTCTGAAATCTCCGGACCTTGGCGTGAAAGTAAACGCACTGGATACTTTAGAGAGTATATCATAGCGCTTTACACAACACCCTGTCAAGATTCCTGACGGTTGAATTAATCCCGCGATTTTCTAACTTAGACAAAACATGTTTACCGACATATGTTTTTATTATCTTAGACATGATATGTTTTCATTATATCGGCCTTAGTTGGAATGTTGGTTATATTCCAAAATTTTGAAAGAATAAATTATTCTTTGTATATTATCTGAAGAGCTGGTCCGTGTAATCGAACACAGCTGCTGTCGCTCGCTTCAATGTGTTTGTGTAAATGCATCATCATATTAGCCTTCCAGATTAAGCGCTTTGGTGTTTTTGCCTAAATGCAAAATCACATTACCCTAGCTTATCCAGCGCGTAGAAAATGGAATGTTCTTCCACATGGCCTGCTGGTTTTTCGTAGGAAACAAGCGTGTGCTTGCGATGATACTGAAGCAAATATATTAAGGCCGCCCCACGTGTTTGGTTTGACATGGTAAATCTTTCCAAGCAAACAAATATAACTGGCACCTAACTGAATTTTTTTTTGTAACAGAAGATTATAATGTCGATCGATTCACAAGGGTTTAATCTAGCCATATCCAATTGAAAACGCCATGTTTGTTCTAACCTTCCGAGAATGTTGAACCCACAAGATTGCTTGATTTTGCTTTTGCAAAACCTCTTGCTAAAGCAAGTGCGCTTCTAGATAGACAGAAAGTTTACAATAAGTGATGCAGCATATTTATTTTAGGCTTGTGTGCTACTGTGAGCTATGTTTGAGTTGCATGTTAAAGACTTGACTTAACACATGCAACTACAAGGAGAAAAACCGAGTCGCGTGATCAATACGCGGCCTATTGAAACACGCTTCAATTGACGAAAGAAGTGAACCGAGCAGTTCAATGTTTTTCCCCTAAAGAATATAAACCGTCATAAAAATAGTTATGTTTCCGTCCTTCAAGGTCGCATACGGGGCTTTTACGTACTAACCGAAGGAAGGGCATATGTTACGTCTCAGCGGAGGACTAAGGATTAATTTCGACCACCTGGGAATTTGTTTACGTGGATCCGACATTTCCATCATTCGCGTTTCCAGCGCACTAGTGAGGGTCCCCGACTCTTCTCCTCGGCGGGCATGGCGGAACCGCTCGCGATCGTGGCTCGCGAAATGTCATTTCCGAATGCAAACAACACTCTTCACTGTCCCAATGTAGTGGTGCAGCCGGAATGGGATTGTATCTTATTAGAGAGATTTAGTATTGCGTATAGAATCAAACGCAAGCGCAGTGCGTTTGCGTTAGAGTTGCCTGCTCCACGTTGCGCATGCGCGTAATTGCAATGCGCCAATCCGAGACCGCAATTCTGGGCTCCGCGCACGCGCAGTGTGGAACACGCAAAGCTAACGCAAGCACACAGCGTTTGCTTTCACTCGCATACGCAATACTAAAACTCGCTACTGTTTCACCGGTTTCCGACGCCAACGAAATGTTCTGTAGTGAGCAGACGTGCGAGGCGTCCTTCGAACTGGAAAGGCTGAGATTGGCAAAACGGCGGCGCGTAACAATGTAAGTAACTAATGTTACAAAAAATTAATAATAAAAAATTTGTTTTTTTTTATTATTTTGGGGCAATTAGTTTGGAAGGATATTAGCGGCGACTTTGGAAGTTTTGCCGACTGTGAAAAGCCGCAGCTTTGATAGCACCATATGCTTCACCCATAATTAATGTAATTTTACATGGATTTCCCACATTAGCTAGAATGTTTTCATTGATTTTAGACTATTATTATTTTATAACTTGGTAATTAAAAATGCTACAATTGGTACCAGTGATGATAATTAGCACACTTTCTATTGTCATGCTTCTTCGCGCGTTTGAAATTAGATCATAAGCAAAAAATTATATTAGAGCCTGGAAAATAACGTGGTAAAATATCTTAATTTTAATATTATGATTAATACACATCGCGGCAACGTATGGGGGTATAGGCGTCGCAATAAATAAGCGTTTGCACCAGGCGGGAAATAAACACAGATCATTTAGATTGATAAGCGAGTATGTTTTTCAGAATGTCACGACACATTGCCGTGAGTTGAGCTGCTATTTAGGGAGACAACCTGCGGGGCATCCCCTCTAGTCCGTCAGATAGCAACTTAACACCCTGTCACACGTTTTTTTTTTTTTTTTTTAATTTGGTTAAGCGCCGGTGTTTTCATTCCAGGAATTGCTATCGAGTGTACGCCAAGTGTTAAGCCGGTCGATAAACTAACCGATGAAGAGCGCCGAGAGGGTTTACGCCAAACGCCTCACGTGCAAGCCAACTGCCAGGCAATTTTCTATGCAATTTTTTCATCTATTAGGAGCAATCATTGCGCGAACCAAAACTGGTAGTTGTTTCGAACAAATTGATACCAAAGCATATTTGTGTGGTCAATGTATACATTTATGGTTAAGTGGCATTCCTATAAGATGTTATTCGAGTAATACATTGTTTGAATGGTTGTTCCTCTACTGCATCAACTAAGAATCACTAGTATACTTTGAAAATTAGTCATGCAAGATGACACGTTTTATATGACAGATCAGCGCCAGTCAATAGAACGCATGCTCGCAATATTACCTGAAAGGTACACTGTCCATCATTGACAAAAACTACGCCATTGGTTTCTATTCTACCTGTTGTGAAATATTTTGTTCAAGATTCAGAATATATACATATATTGTCCACGCAGGAAGTTATGCACCAAGTAGAGATTAAATTAGATTTTTATTAAACTAAATTTTTATTGCAGTTCAGTTTCACGCACTTTCAGCATTATTTTAAAATTACAATTCTCTGGGAACATGTCTTTTTTCTCTCGCGACAGGGAGAGTGGCATTCCAAAATGTTTTGGCTGGAAACGGTGATTGTTTGTTTCACGACACCAATGATACTATCGTAAATTGTCCTTTTAATCTGTTTTTTAGTAGTGACAAAGGCTTTTATTTATACAATCTCAATGAATTTAAATTATTTCAGGCAGACTGCATTAAACTATAAGTGAAATATATTTTTCTCATTAGAAACTTATAGTGTCAGCACAGTCCTTTTTTTCTTTATTCGGGAGAGTTCTATATTTTATTGCATCAAAAAGAGGGCTTCGATCCAGGCTTCAAACACGGAGAGAAGTGAACAAAGAATTGAAGGTTTCAATATAGTTGATAGTTCAGCGGTGGCCCCTTTGTGTGTCTATAAATGTTCAGCTGGCTCCGAAAAAAAAAAAAAAAAGAATCGCGCAGCTTGGAATTAGCTGTCAATATAAAAACAAGATTTTTGCTACTTATAAAAATCATCCTACTGACCAGACAGTAAAATATTCAATGCAGTTAATATCTTGAGTGCGCAACAGCCTTTCGTTTTTCCCAAGTTCAAGATTATTTAAGGTTTCTTCATTGCGTAACGTATATACGTCTGATATATGTTCGAAAGAAGCAATACATTCTACAAATAAAGAGCAATACATTAAAGTAACTACTTATCCCTATCATTTGCGACTGGCTTGCGTTTGAATATTTGTTAATATATTTTGTTGATTGAAATGTATAAAATTTAGTTCTTCGCAGCCAATCAATTTCGGAGAGCACCTTCCAAAATATCCAGGGAGTCTTCCTTATGAAACATTGATAAAACCAATGCAGGTCACATATCTTGCGCTCACGCCACTTGTGTTCCCTTTCTTGGACTTGGGATCACTGAAAGTTTTATTGATTGCGAGGCAGGGATTCAACTATCCCTGAAATGTCGCAATCCCTAAAATTAAATCAGGACTTGAGTCCCTTAAAAACTTGTGTATTTATACTCAGCCAAAAGAAGCTTGGAACGAGATTTATTGCATCTCTCGAATCCCGCCAAAGAGAATGACGCATCTTCAACCTACTTTCTTCAGATATATTCATCTTAAAAATAAGGGCGGCAAGTATAAGAAAACAAAACGGATATCTAGTAACAACGTTTGAGTCGGAGTAGGGCCTCGTTTTGGACTTATATATCACCGTCTTTTATAAAAGCTTCCTACGGTAAATTTAAGGGGAACATATGAGAGCGGTTGCCATATATCTTTTTTCCCTTGACGCATGAGGCAGTTTCGGGGAAACAGAGATTTTCAATACACTCTAAGACATGTGGAGCGCCTCATTTCCGGCGAAACATTTTGGAAACCCAGTTGCTGCAATCTATCAAGGGAGCTGCACGAACGACAAGGTTAAAAGTATGTTTTGAAGACGTAGAAAGGCTCGGCGCTTTGGCACTGAACATGACGTTTCACCACGCTTAGTGCCTCAGCGCAGACTATCTTTTTTTTTAAGTCTGAACATATTTTTAGCTTCATAATTCGCCGAGCTTTCGCCATAGACTTCAGCGAACGGAACTCCTAAGTGCTATGCCATAAAGTAGAAACTTTAAAGAGTAGGGTTTCGGTATTTCCGCGGATCATTCGTCGAATTCAAGGGTGTTTTTTGTAGGTTTATTTTTTCATACATGTTCGGTGTTCTTCGGCGTCTCTTTTGAGGTTTGAATGAAACATCGCTGTTTACCGGGGCTCATGTTCAAGAAAACAGGACACGGGTATGGGATTTTCTGACCTGCAGGGAACATGCGGTTGATTCGAATACTTAGAAGAAAGGTTTCGGTACCGATACGAGGAGACGAGACTAAAGTTGTGGTTACGAAGAGAGCAAAAAATGCCGTTTACAACTCCCTGTAACGCCGAATTAGAGCGCAGCTCTTGAGGAGAAGGAGGAGGGAAAGGTACGGAGAGGGGCTATGCCCCTTGCCCCTCCTTCTCTCCTGCTCGCCTCCCATTTCGGAAAATATTTCCTGCTAAATTTAGCCGAAAAAAATTCCCCGCTACGCCTAGCGGGGAAATTTTTCCGCTTGATTTAGTGGGGAAATGATTATGCTAAATTTCGCGGGAAAAATTTTGCGCTACATTTGGCGGGAAAATTTTTCCGCTGGATCAGGCGGGGAATTTTTTCCGCTAAATATAGAGGGACATTTTTCCACTAAATTTAGCGGGGAAATTTTCCGCTATATTTAGCGGGAAAATTTCCGCTAAATTTGGCGGGGAAATATTCCGCTAAATTTAGCGGAGAAAATTTTTTGCTAAATTTAGCAGGAAACTGTTTTGGCTAGATTTAGCGGGAAAAGTTTCCGCTAGATTTAGCGGGAAATTTTTCCGCTAAATTTATTTTCCGCTAAATTTAGCGGGGAAATTTACCCATCATGCACCGCCCGGTTACGCCGACGCCGACGCTGCCAAGCCGGAAGCGGGCGCCTAAGAGCTGCGGTCTAAAAGACAATCAGAGAGTTTATTAAGGGACGCATTTTGAGTTAACACAGAATAAAGTCGTAGTAAAAATATTTCTCTCCTTAAACATCGATTTTTTTTTTACTTTCAAGTGCAGCTTTATTGTAGGTTTTTCAGATTTTCCACAAACTCAGTAAAATTGGCTCAAGGGTTATTTTTTGTGGTTTATTGGACGAAAAACACAAAACCATATTTATTATCTAGGTGGTTAGCTCCGATACGTGTTTAATGAGTGAACTTCGCTGGCGATCGCCAGTTTCATGGGATTCAAATATTCCGAGTTTGGCTTTTCAGTTCTATTCAATTAAGTACAGTAAAGTGTTCTGTATTTGTTGTTTTTGGATAGGCAGTATATCATATTCCACTTGCTCACCCGGTGCGTAAAGTGCACAGATGTGCTTTGGGGAGCTGTGTATTTTGTTTTTGGACAAGAAAGGTCTTTGTGCAGCGATATTAAAAGGAAATATTTGCAATCTCCTCCAGGTATTTATGACTTAATAGATTATTCAAAGCAAACACTTTATTTATGCGCAGTAATACTCTACAAAATTCGCAACAAGGCGCCACACCGATGGTCGCAGTGTTTATTCGTACGCATCTTTCACTCTAAAATATAAGCTCCCAGTTCATAAATTATGTACATGATGAACGTGGAAGTTTTAGTGTTTCTTGTTTGCATAAGCTTTTTCTACAACATGAACTTTCTCGTGAGAAGGCACTAATATAATCAACGCTGCACTAAATGTATATTATATGTTGCTTTATGCCGTGTTCGAATTGTAGTATTAAGGCGTGTAACATGAACACTTTCCATTAAAAAGGCACAAAACACAGCATGGAGCAGATTATGAGCACAATCCATATTTGCGCCGCACACCAAATTAATAGTTTAATTTCTACCCGTTTGTGACTTGATAGAGTCTTAAGAATGAAAACCACGTAAGAAAATATAGTTAACTAGACATATCAGTACACTCCAATCAGGAAGTTTCTTCCTACACAACTTTGCTCCCTCCTCCCACACACAAACACTCGCATTTTTTAACTGTATAGTGGAGTCGCTTCGATTGCACTTGCACGATCATGTGTGGTGGAGCCATTATACTGCTTTAAAAATAATATATATATATATATATATATATATATATATATATATATATATATATATATATATGTGTGTGTGTGTGTGTGTATGTGTGTGTGTGTGTGTGTGTGTGTGTGTGTGTGTGTGTGTGTGTGTGTGTGTGTGTTGTGTATGGTGTGTGTGTGTGTGTGTTAATATCTAGGCACTATGATGAACAAAACTTCCTTGAGAAATAAAAGGTGAGACAGTTGGAGATGAGCAGATGGAGTCTCCTTGTGGTCGAATCCGTTAAAATTCTGTTTTTTCTTCTTCCAAGGTTGTTTTCAATGCAAAATCTATTGTTTCATTCAAACTACGGTACAATTCTGTACATAATAATACCTGTAGAGGTAGCAATATGACGCTGATTAACTGTTTATATAAAGACATTGGGTGTATAAGTTAGTTTTGAATATAAAATGCAAACATGCAACCCTGCGCAATTTCGCCTCAACTTTGTGTTTCTAAAAAAGCGAAGAGTGACACAAAAAAAGAAATATTAGGTGTAGCTATACCCATAATCCATTTAGTGTTACGTTGATATATCATAATATATATATAATTAAATCATTATATCATATATTCCAATGATATTTAAAGCAGATACAATTTACATTTCCAGAAAACGTTAGAACTTCAATTTTTGAAATTAACAGTCGTCAAAACCCATGCTAAATTTTTGAAACTGCTTTATAATATATAAAAAGCTTAATGCCATTTGTATGGGTTATTTTCGCACTCTTTAACGGCTATTATTTTTCACTATTCAAACAGCAGCTTATGTGCCTTATGTGTCCTGAAATCAATGTACCAATGCATCAAGTCCTGAAATTAATGTACCACGTATACCGGGTGTGCGGGGCACTTTCCGGCCGCCATTACAGGACACAGAAACATTTCCGGTCCTCCTATGTTTACTTTGTGTTTCGGCGGGTGCGCGGCTACTCATGCCTCACTAGAGAGCCATTCCGTGAGAGCTACGCTCTGTGATCCGTTTCACGCTAACTTGGCAAACTGTGGAGGCCACGGCCCCTGCGACCCAATAAAGGCGTCGGACCGAGGCACGTGACAGCACGCCACGGGAGCGTTTGTGTCACTGCGCCAAATGCGATGCCCTGAGGCACGGGATGTCGCCCGCTGGCCTAGAGTCGTCTGCTGCGAAACAAACCAAGAACGTCCACCGCCACAACCAGTGGCGTCACGAGGGGGGGGGGGGGCAAGGGGGCGGACCGCCCCGGGTGCAGCGCTCCAGGGGGTGTCACGGCGGGTCACGAGAGGGGGGGGGTGGGAGGGTCGCGGCGGGCGGCGGGGGGGGTAGATTGGAAGCGGGCAATGAGCCGGGGGGGGGGGGTGTCGCCGAGGGCCACCGCCCCGGGTGCCGCTGGCCCTAGTGACGCCACTGGCCACAACATATCCGTCTGCTAGAGTACCGAGCTCTTCGGAGACGGTTCGTGAGGCTACTCAACACTCAATTTACATCGCAAATCTGTGGCAGATGCTACTGCCAGGGCGATGTTTTAGGCGGAAACGGTCGATTACAAGGCTGCGATCGTTCAAACGTCGTTCAAAAGCCATCTTGGTCTCGGAAAAGTGTTAATCCGTACTAAGTATCGTTGAAAAGCAACATGTCTTCGTCTTTCCTTGGTGTCGTGTAGAGTTAAGGTCAGAGGAATCTGACCGAAACACAACTAAATGAAAAAAGAAGCCTAAAACTACTTTTTCTGGCGGACGGCGCTGTTGCTGTAGCCGAAAAGGCCTCTTTGGTCTCGACCATGCATTGTAGTCACGTGCCTTGCTCCGACGCTGTTATTGTATCGCACGGGACGAAGCCTCCACAGTTCGCCAAGTTATCGTGAAACAAAGTATAGAAATGCCCCAGTGTCGTGCTTTTAAGTTGCTTGATGCGTACACACCGGAACAAAATGTCACAAGTGAAGCTACTTCATTTATCTCGAGACGAGGGACGCCAACGACGCCACCCAACTTGGGTCATCGCAGGACGTCGACATTGGCAGACGGCGTTAGCCTACTTCGGTGTGCTTGCGACAGATGGCGCAACACGACGAACGCGAAAATGCGGCGGCGGCGCCGCTGGTCCTCGACCGACCATCTGAGTACAACGATAGGCCATTACCGCACGTACGAATGAAGTGTGCACGGGGATCTAGGAAAGAATCGGTCTTGAACACGAATGCTGGGAATTCAAAACGCTAGACAATTGTGCATTGCAGACTCGCGTTCGCGCTGAAGGAAGCGTAATAAGAACTTTCGGAAGATTGTCTGCGACTTCTGCGAGGAAGCTCGGCGTGTGTCTTCGGCACTTGGGAAGGTGGGTGCCCACGGCCGATGCCTCGCCGTTCACGAAGAAATTGAACGCGTTTAGGGATTTGTAGGTTCTAAGTCGTTCTTAGGTATATATTGACCAGGATAGTCGAATAGGCAATCCTGAAGATGCGCCCACGATACCTTCGGCAGATTTGTCAGTTCCATGAGGAATATGTGCTCTTGTCTTTTCACCTAAGGAAACAGGAAGGGCTGTCGATCGCGTATAAGTAAAGTTCAGGAGGTACCGCAGTTAGTCCTCGGCGGTGAGACTTTTAAAGTATAGACTGCTCACTGAGGGTCCTCTGAAACAAGCAAAAACAATAGCCAACTGGAAGTAACATACACACCCCGGAAGACCGGCCAATATTTTTTTGTTTTGTTTACCTACGCACACCCTGTATAGTCAGCGTATCATATTTCGCCTTTTTGGCGGCTCTGACGTCACGCCGTTCCGGTGGCGCTGCTGGCGGCAGGGCGCATGCGCAGACGCTTCACGCGGATTTGGTTTCTGGGCACATTCAGTGCCCACATCTGATGTGGAAGATCGGCGGACTTCTTTGTAAAGGGCGCGTTGGTCTATAGACTCATTTTTAAAATGAAATTCTCCCCAAATTTTCAGCGGTCACTGATTGTGGACGGTTTGAATGACAAGTGGCTAAGCGTACGTTTTTGGGGCCAGTGACCAGATGAACTGCTGAACTCGCGACAGAAGGAGTGCTAGCGCGCTTTGTAGCACCACCAATCGCCGCCAGACCGTCTAGTCACGTACGAACACCTGACACCGCTCAAATGACTCCTTTCTGTCCAATATATATGCGTATCGCATTTTCCGGACTATAGTGCACACACGGCGCATTCTGGGGTCGAAATAAAAGGGTTTGTTTAGATAGTCCGCAACCGGCGCATAATCCGCACGCAGTGCATAGTCCGCACTTAGTGCCTAATCCGAACTTAAAAAGTATCATACACCGCACATCTTGACAGATGCATGCTGTATTAGCTCGCAAAGGATCCTGCATGATGCATAAATCACTCTTAATATACTGTCTTAGTCATAAATTCCTGTCGCCTCTTGTCACAGTGAACGATCTAGAACATTACAAAACCTTGTATAGTCCGCACCGGGTAAAATTTTCAACTTTAAAACATGTATAGTCCGCGGACGATGGTCCGAAAAATACGGTAATAATCGGAGGTCCCAAAGGCCCGGCAGCCTCAAATCACTTGATACTCTAATATAATGTATCCATCCTTTATGCATATTCCTCTCAAACGCTGCCTCTAAATGGAAGTCCTCACCTTGCGAAATCTTGTGAGCTGCAGCGTGACAGTGGTCGTCACTTGAAGCTCCGGCTCCCACTTTGTGATATCACATGAGGGCTTCGAGCGATCCGTAAACACCGCATTATTCATTCGTGTCTTACAGTCTCGTTTGTTTCTTTTCGCCCCTTTCCTCCCGCAGTTTGCATACCCCAATGTTTAAATCACGTTTCTGATGTTCGTATATTTCAGAACCACGTATATTAGAACCACACGCGATGCGCGTGTGGTTCTGAAATATGCGAACATCAAAAAGAAGCGGTGCCCACCCTGGCCGCATCGATCCCCTCAGGAAGTGTTGCCGTCAGTCACAAGGTGGAGCAAGGTCCAGTCGTACCCTTAAGGCCCGTTCACACTCTTGCAACCGAGTACGACCGAGAGAGACAAGACCGGTTTTAATCCTCTTGCGACTTCTTAAGACCAGCTCCGCAGTAGCGCGCCCGGTCTTAAGAAGTCGCAAGAGGATTAAAAACCGGTCTTGTCTCTCTCGGTCGTACTCGGTCGCAAGAGTGTGAACGGGCCTTTACTCGCTCATTTGCGAAAGCTCGATCTCCGGTGATCCAGATAGAAGACAACCCCGAAGACGTCCTCAGCCACCCTTTATCTGTTTTACGGAAGGTGGGAAAGGTGTGGGGAACATTGTGATCCACAGAGTTCGACCAGGTTACCCGCTTGCTATATCGTCTCTCGAGACTTCTACCGCGAGGTACCTAAGCGTAATCGGCGACGCGAGCGGCGCTCCGCCGCCGCTGGAAAAGGCCAGTGTTGTACGGACCTGCTTTCCAAGGAACGGCGTTCCTGGAACGCGTTATTTTAGGAGGATCGAAGAAACGCCGTAGTTTCATTTTGCATCGGTAAAACAGGAACGGGAACTCGTTACATTTTTAGTGGAACGGAAAAAGTAACGGCGTTCCTTTTTTCGTCCGGGGGGGGGGAGTTTCTATTTTATTTTAATAGGGAATTTCTAAAAGTATAAAAACAATATTTTTACGAACAGCAGGATCTTGTTAACGTTTTGGTTACTCTTCTTAGGGCTTATTTTGTGCGGTCCTGGCTTGGTAACAGTCGGTCCGGTGAACAGTCGGGTGCGAGAGAGCTAGAGGACATGGATTCTTTTTTCAGTGTTCGAGGCTGCGGCACAAAAGAGCAAAACATTTAGTCAGAGGAAAAGACAGAGAAAGAGGGACGTTTCAAACTCAGCTACTTTCTTTGCTTCCACGAATCCCCATACACCCAGAAATCTAAGGCCGACTACAGCGATTACTGAACTTTCACAAAAGACCTACAGTTGCGACAAAATAACAGGTTAGCAGTCAACGAAAGCACTCTTATATCCCGAACATTCGACACCTAAAATATACGCAAAAAATAACTTTTATTCTTTCTCCCCTTGTTCCCCACCTTTAAACTGAACAACGAATACAACCTTCACGAGAGGGACTTGTAGTTCTTAAGACTGACCTTCCAAAGCCCTATTCACTTCTTCACTTGCTAGTCTTGCGGACAGCGACATCGAGAAGCAACTGTTGTTAAGTTCGAATAAGGTACTTTGTAAGATTGAAAGTGTGTAAGGTTGTTGTAAAAAGGCCTCGTGCAATGTGGGGTAGCTGAAATTCTTAAAGTTGTATAAATCAACCAATGAAACTTTGGGGGGGGGGGGGCTTCCGCTTATTTTTTTCTCCTGGTGCCCTTCCATCACCGCATTCAAATTCGCATGTTGCAATTTCATGGGATAGATAAACAAAAAGTAGAAAACTTTGCTGGATCTAACTAAATATGGTAATCAACAAAACACAAATGTTAACTGTATGTAGCGATACGTCCCATTTTTTTAACTGTAATGGGAACGAGTTCCTTTTTCACATGGGGAGTTTGTAACGGGAATGCGTTCCAAAAATGAGGAAGGAACAAAGAACGAGCTTTCATTCCTTTTTCTGAGCAGCGTGTAAAACACTGTAAAAGGCTGGCGCAGAAGTATGGGCCAGGCTGTTTAGTTACCACGGAGCGCACCGGCAACAGTCAATAAATGACTGCCTATTGTTGAACCAGTGCGTTGTGTCATTCTCCGAGGCGGGTACCATCAAGGGAAATCCTACGACAGTCATTTCAATATCTACAAAGTCTATATCGCGCCCTTCCACTTGAACAGCGTGAGCGTGTGGAACTACACTGCACGTAGATAACCCCGTACGTTCCGGTGTAGTAAATGTTTGATAATGCATGAAATGTATAACATTGAACGAACCTATGGACATTCAAGCTTACGCCGAAGTTGTTCACTTTTTTCCTTTGAGCGAACTCTTACAGTGACATCACGGTGCCATATTCCGATTCGAGGTTTCGTTCGGGCGGATTCCGTCGGCTGCGTCGCCTCCTCTCTGAGGTGGCCTTTTTGGCTATAACCCGTGGCTGGTGAAGAAGGCCAGAGCAAACCCCCTTCCACAAAGCCCTCCTTCCTTTCCACTTTACCAGAGCTAACGCTGGAGAGGGGGCAAGTCCTTCCTTGCCTCCTCTCGCTTCCTGTCTATAGCGTTCGATATGCTGAAGTCGAAAGAGTTGAGGGCTTTGTGAGAGGCGTTTGCACTGCTTTTTTCTAAACCTGCACAGGATGTAGTCAAAGCGATGGCTGCCTCATTTTTTTTACGGCTGCCATGTTCTTTGCCGGGCTTCACGATCAAAGAAGACGGCTTTGATAAAGGGTACAGGAAATTCGTCGAAGGGTACCTTTTCTTTTCGTCAACTTGCGGCCAACACAAGTGGCGTACAATAAGGAAAGCTTTCACTGCCGAATGTTTTGTTTCGCCACTGAAATGAATGCCGTCTGGTACGGCGGAAATTGCTCGCACACGAAATCATTGTTCCTCTATCTTTTTGTGTGCCTCCTCTCTCACGCAAAAAGAGACCCGTTCGTAGTGGTACTTTCTCGCAGTATTGCTCCTATCAGGTTCCCCAGGAAATTAGTTGTTTATCTCAAGTCCAGACAATTCGATGCTTATTGTATGCCAGCTTACACGCTGGATGCCTTTAATTTTCCCGACGGCGCTCACGACCAAACTGCGAACTTCGTTGAAATCCCTACGAGGGCCATATTCTTCGTGGTCTAGTTTCCCAAATGTAGACTATGGAGTTCGTCCCTTCTGTTTTCAATGTCCAACGTCACCGTGGATTCCAGTCTTTCGCAAGGCGTAGCTATACCATCTCTCAGATCTTGACAAAACTACACTAAAGGACAGCCACTGTAGGCGTTTCATTGCGACTAATTTGTCGTCCGCTTCTTTCTCCCCGCATAATTAGCATGTTCGGAAATAAGATACGAATGCGAGATTGTAATGGTTTTTTTAGGCGTGAAAATAGGAGAAACGTTCAAGAATGCGTGGGGAACTGTGAGACGCTTCGTTCATATCTACAGTCACAGACAGCGTAAGAAGCCTAAGGCGTGGCCTACAATGTTAACTTCGCGTTTTGTTCTTCGGAGTTGTTATCAGATAATATTGTAATCTCTTCGTTGTAGACTAATAATAATGGGATGCTTGTGACAGGTCAGACCATGCGTTTGTTTAAGCTCTCTCTCAATAGAAGTAGCAAACTGTTTAGCCTTCGTAAAAGCACCCTGCACCTTTAAACAAAAATCGATTTTAATGCGTTACCAGAGCTGACGTAGCAATTTTTAGTTAGTGTTACAAAAAAATCGCAGTGCAAATAAAATTCATTTGGCGGACGGTAGGCCGCCAAATATAGCGGATTTCTCTGCCTTAATACGTCGCAAAGTTTGGTGGTCATCGCTACAGTGACGTCGCCGCAGAAGGGCTATCTCGCGTGAGGCGCCTCGCTTCCATTGGTTGTCGTAAGAGATGACGTGACCATATCAACACCCAATGGCGTCCTGTTTTGAAGTAAGCAAGTATTGAGGATAAAATGATTTACATGTCATTACGCTCATTTAACTTCATCATTTAAAGAACAACGAATAATGTCCTTAACTATGATGCTAAGAGACAAAAAAAACACAATTACGGTGCATAGTATTGTATTATACAACATTCCACACTCTTAAAAAAGTCAGTTTGTCTCTTTCACGCACAATACCGGAGTCAATCACCGCAACTTACGGAGGCGGCTCAGCGAATGACGATGCCGAAACATATGTTTAAACCAAGAAACGCAGTCTGAGTTGTGGCATTAAGCAATGCAAGCGTGACGTTTTGCATTGCCTAATGTCACAACTCAGACTGCGTTTTTTTGATCTAAACATATGTTTCGGCATCGTGCATTCGCCGAGCTGCCTCCGTAAGTTGCGGTGATTCAATTTCTTCAAGTACTGTGCGATGTAGGATCATTCTACAGACTTTTTTAAGAGTGTGCGGCTGAACCATTTAATTGAGCAGCGGATTGGCGACCCGTAGCCAATAGTTAAACGGCAACAACCCTCCAGTCAACGTGAAACGAAATTAGTGGAAAGGATTAAAAGAGAAAACGTTAATAATGTTGGCTCAGTACAACAAGGACGGACTTCGTGTCCATGAAGTGGGACAACATATTTATTACAGATGCTGAGGAGTACAACGAACGCAGAACGATCCTCGTTAGGTTCATTCTTCGCGATTTGTTTTTCTGCATATTTATCGGCTAATGCTCTAACAAAATTGACTGAGAAGTGATAAAAAGGTGATCGAGATTCGTTATGCCCTGCTCTTTTTTAGCTTGTCGGTGTCTATAAAACAACCTCTCGTATTAATCGAAATCTCGTTTAAATCGAAGATGACGAGACAGATAAACCGATAAGACTATGTTCAGCCAATGAGATTGCAGCAATGCACAATAAAAATAACGAAGCATTAATCTGAAAGTAATTAGCGCGAACATAATGAACCCCGCCCAGCGTATCATAAGCAGTCAGTAACTCTGACTGACTGGATAAGCGAAAGAGAAATCTCTCAATAATGGATTTAAATGAATCAGGAAACTTCTTGAAAGAAGCGAAAACCACGCGAATGTAAATATAACGCCCAATCGACCAACTGAAAAAGAAATTGTAGGCGCAGCGTAATTTATTCTCCGCTACCCCGACTCCTAAAACAAATCTCCGCAAAAAAGAACAACAAGGAAATAAAAAACACGGGCTCTTATTTTAATATGTGGTAGGAATACCGACCGCTAAGAGATAAGATCGTTGTGCGCCTTTGACAGCATGGTCAATAAAGTGAAGGTTCTGACCTTTTTGTGACAGAAAAAGAGGGCGTTGTTGAGCAACCCCATTTTCAATATCTAGGGAACGGTTCCCAGCACACTAGAAAGATTTGATGAGGGGGATGGTATCTGCCGAAATATTTTCGTGATTGATGCTCAGAGCTATTAGAATAAAAGACGGCAACCCACACAGAGAGACATATATTGCAGACCGAATTGTTCGGGCCGGTTTCTGAAACTTCGTGATCCTGTCGTTAGGACGGTTTGCTCATCTACTGTATTGAAATTTAAGAGTGCCCTTCTAATTTTTATACACTCCATGCAGCGCCTGGATGTGATTAACAAGGATTAGTTTCCACAGTGTATCACCAAAATACAAAAATGCCTGGGAAAACTTTTGATATGAGTTCAGATGAATGAAGTGCGGCTCTACAGATGCCTCGAATGTTTACGGGTTTTCGGATCCGTAATAATTTTAATTTTTGATGATGTCATTTCGCAAATTTCTTGTGAACGAATATGTATTTTCTTTTAGTTCATTCAGTTTATTACTGAGCCAACTTTATAACGAAATCAAAACGCACGTAACTATTATAGTGTCGGTGCGACAGATCAATTGAAAAACCCAGCTTCGTATGAAGATGCTATTAAAACGACACAACTTACTTAGCTGTTTTGAATTTATTCATCACACTAAACTACAAGAAATGCCAGTTTA
Source organism: Ixodes ricinus (assembly GCA_037355805.1). Classification (NCBI taxonomy): domain Eukaryota; kingdom Metazoa; phylum Arthropoda; class Arachnida; order Ixodida; family Ixodidae; genus Ixodes; species Ixodes ricinus. The sequence continues at coordinate 1,570 of JAZHYW010031182.1, read as the reverse complement.
CCAAGTTCTTTCGGAATATCCTGTTCAATATAAAATGCCTAGTACATGATATGTTTTCTCTAAAATAAGCGCCATGATTGCTTCGTAATTACATCCTTTACACCTTTTCATGTAGCGTACTCAACGACATATACAAAAATTCGTATCTCCTTACTACCTAAAAAGTGCTATAAATGGACTTTCTGATAACACGTTTGCATTTTTTTTGTGCCGAATGTATTACACAAAGTTTAAACTTGTTTCCTTTCTTGATAACACCTGAACTACGCCTCCTCTTATATTTACGACACACCTGTGCACTGTAAAAATTGCTAGTCATAGCATACGGCACGAAAGTTCATCTCTTGTACCACATGATGTCTCCGTCAATATGATTACTCATTAATCACAGGGGCAACAATAATGTTTGCTTTATGTCTTTTGGTACTACAAGCGAGAGGTTTCGGGGGTAATCTGATGTCTGCGTAACCTTGAAGGCCAACCCGCATGCAAGATAGTGCTTGATCCTTTGACGGTCGTTCTGGCAATGGTCGTGCCATGTGATCATTAAGAGAGTAAAAAGTAATTGTGCTGTATACGCGTCTATGCAGCGGGAAGTCAGCCCCAACCGGACGTATGGTGTCTTCACCGCAGTTGAGAAATTAAGTTAATGTGGTACAACGGCAGCCGAAGGTCCTTAACGTACATCACGTACTAGTGCCACACGACCGCACGACGGTAAAATACTCATCCAGGTTGAATACGTGCAGGAGTGTGGAGTATGACAGGAGGGGAAGCAGGTGCTACTCCAGGCAAGCAATCCGCTCTGCTCGGAACGAGTAACTATCACCGAGTCACGCCAAAAACTTGTTAAGAATCAGAGGATATATTTTTTTTTATCAAGGTATAAGCGACACGATTCCGTTATGGATATGTTTACCACACTTCGTCTCTCATTGCTCATGCCAAGAAGAAAGCAAGCTCGTCTTAAAACACTTTTCTTTATGATTTCTCAGCACTTTTATAATTGTGATCCCCGCTTTAGGCAGAACACCTCGCGACTCAAAGTACTAAGACATAATCGAACACTGATTGAAACATCCTGAAAACAATTAGCGTAAAGGACAAACGGAAGATACGAACGTGACTAGTGCGTATACCTTTCTCGTATGTTCGTCGTGTTCTTTTTTTTCTTCAGCGCTAATTCTTTAACGATATTCATCCAACTACTGCAAAAGTTAATTTTGATTCTGACAAACTCAGACTTTCAAATATATATTTTAGACGCATCTGACCATTTCTTCCTTTGTTAGAAAAATCACGCTGATTCGAATAAACTTCCCCGGAATATTGAATTAACCATCCGCCCAGAAAAAGTTTTCAACTGGTAGTTCGAATTTCTTTACTATAGAATAGTCTGCTAAACCTTTTGGTCTTTCTAGTCAGAGGAAGTGATGACAAGTGCTTACTGCTGGAATTGGTGTTACTGTTAAAGCGCAAAGTGCTGAATACTAGAAACGATCTGAGGTGTTTGGTAGACTAAAAAATATTTTGAAGATGTCTGCTTTCATTTGTTATGGTGGCAAGAAGA